>APFE030428607.1:0-11268 GCA_000404065.3 Pinus taeda
AATCTAAATCATTGAAAGAGACATGTAATTCCTTTATAGAATTAATACATGGTGTGTGTGTTTGTATGTGTGTATCTAGAACCAACATAGATGTAGAGAGTTAATACATGGTATGTGTGTATATAGAACCAACATAAATACATATTAAGCTAAGACATATACTAGATGAAGCATAGAGAAAGATTAAATCTTTTAAGATATAAACATTTTTTTTAAATGCAAAATTTAAAAAAAAATTACATCTCTAAAAATTTGATCCCTCTTGATACTAGATTGATCTTGAATTAAAATATATATAAACTCTCTTAACACATATAACTACATAAAAAAATTATATTTATATTTCACATTTTATATATAAATACATTTATAGCTATATAATAAATACTTATCACATAGTTAATTAAATATATATAGCTATAAATATAATATAAAATATAGTTTAATGATTATTAAAGTTTTCGAATATCATACTTATTGCATTCATTATTGTTATTTAAATTTCTATTAATATGATTTATATTGTAAATGATTTTATTACTATAAATAAATGCAAATTAATTATAAATTAATCTAATTTTATAGTAGTTTTGGGTCAATTTCAATCGCTGCTTTTAGGTCTCAATCTCGCGAGGATGTTGAATTCAAACAAGGACGTAATATACAAAATCTATCTTTTAAGACACTTGAAAACCATTATTAAAACCCAAAATATATCATGAAGCAAATATCTAATAATATAATAAGTAACTATAATTATATCACAATTTAAATTAAATTATATATAATAATAATATAATATATAAAATATAATAATTAATATATATATATACTAAGTATAAAAATATTTATAAAAAAGTAATTTGTGAGTTAGAACTAAAAAAAATCTTAACATATAATTTTTTATATACACATATAGAAAACTCCATATTTGATAGGTATCCAAGTTTAAGATAGATTGAGGCCTGCTACATTTATTTGTGAAGTTACAGTAAGTTTATGTCATATATATTAGTATATAAGTGATTATATATAATAATGAAAATATTTATTAATAAAAGATTTTGTAAATGTTTTAGTGATATAAAATTAGGAAAAAGTTTATCTAATTTCAATTTTGAAGTTAGAAAGTAAGTGAATCTAAAAAAATTGAAGTTTGGTAAATTTTATGGTCATCGGCCACATCCAGGTCCATAATTCAAGCTCATAACTTCATGTTATAACTCAAACTTGTAATCTATCTTTGTAATTTCCAAATTCATGATAACTTTTTTTACATTTATTGATGTTGATTTCCTACTATTTTATAATTTACTTCCTTTTAAAATTTATATATAACTATAAAAAATGTATATAGACAAACTTAACAAGGAACCTCATAAAAAAACATGTACTAAAATGGAACTTAATAATTACAAAGAAAAAGACATGTACTAAAATGGAACTTAATAATTACAAAGAAAAAGTTGAATCTGAACCATTTGTCTTAAGTAATAGAGGTTTTTGGCAAGTTTTAACAAATTTTCTCTATAACTTAAAAAAAAATAGAAAGTTGAAGTTTTCCAGAGATTTTTTTTTTTTTTAAGTGAGCTTATATTGCTAATGAATATCAATGTGCTAATATTTGATTCAAAGTATAATAAATATTTTAGATATTGAAAGAACTAGTATGTTTATTTTGATAATAAGCATTAAAGTGCCAATATTTACAAGCACTAAAGTTTTACATGCATCTAAAAGGATTACATTTTTTTAAAGTGAAAAATTTTCAATCATTTAAATACACCTTATGTACTAATTCCTTATACTAATTGATAAAGGAAAATTGCAATTTATTGATTTTTTTTTATGTTTCATACATTTAGAGTTAATATATGTTAGTTTAATTTTTTTTAAATGTTGTGATATACATAATATGTTTTTTAAAAGAATCAAAACATTTTAGTTATGTTAATCATTTTAGTGCTTTTTTTAGTTATTAATATTTCTTTTTAATGTAACATTAAAAAATTAGACATCTCTCATATTAAACACCACACATAAAAATATGTTTTGCCCCAAAAAGATCCATCTTAACCATTCTTACTAAAAACTTTTATAACTCTTTTTCAATCTTAAAAAATGTTTATATATATATATATATATAATCCCAATCACAACTAGCTGGTGGTAACTGTAAGACAAAAAGGTAATCCAGTAGGTAACATAAATGCTGAAAGTGCCAACCACCGACCTAATAAGTTCTGGCTGTAGTTCCTATGCAATGGAGAGTGAGCTGTCTATCCAACATCAAGTCCTTGAAGTAGGCGGGTAAATAGTGAAGTTGAAAGTGCGAAAGGCTAAACGAGTAACCAGAACAGATCCTTGAATTGGAGCACAGGCACTCGAGCTAATAAGATGTAAACGTCTCCTTGGTGGTGGGGCTATGACTTTAACGGCAATTGAAATCGAGAAACAATAGTGGGAGAAGGGACAATGAAAGGTGGCTTTCACGTAATTTGTTTTTCTTTTAGTTTCAATTGTTTTTTTGATATGATGATCATACTTAAATTTCCCTGAGACCTTATCATAAGTCAGTGAATTAAAATTTAATTTCTATGCTTACCATTTTAAAAGAAGTGCTCTTATTACCATAATTTTTCCTGTGTTTGTTTTATTAATTATTTTATAAATATAATAATTATCGTTAGCTTCCTCTAAGATTGAATTTGATACCGGTTAAGTCAATAAAATTAAGGAATTATTTAATTTATTTTAGAATTTTGGTTTTTATGTTTAATTTTTTTTTAAAAGCGTTACTGAATTATCATAATTTTATGAATTAAATTATTAAGAAAATTGGTATCATAATAAATATTTTAAAATTATAATTTGATATGGATTAACACATTTTTGTTAATATATTTTTAGATGTCGGAAGAAATTATAAATCTTCTTTAGAAAGGGATTAAAAAATACTTATCAATAGAATTTTTTTTGTTAGTTTTTCTTTACTCTTTCTATATATATAGTTTATGTTGAGTATAGAATGATTTACATGTCTCTTATGCCTTTCAATGTAATTGTGAACATTTTCTTAATTCATAATTGCCCAAGTTTCATCTACAACTTACTCTAATGATGATGTTTAATTCCTTATGTGCTTACTTTGGAGTTAAGAAATGTCCCTTTAAAAATAAAAATAAAATAAACAATAAATAACAAAAACAATGCAGTAAATAATATAAATAAATATACATATATGGTTAGCTTTAATTAATTGATTATTGATATCACACTAAATGAGACATGTAATATATTGCACTTTTAATAGAAGGTTGACATGTGATATATATATCAAAAATAATATTTTACATAATTTTATGTTAACATTTTATAGAGAGATAAAGTAATTAAAAGTAATATATATTTTTGATAGTTGTTGTTAATCATGGGTTCAACTCTCTTGGATTTCCTTGGAGCTAGGGTTAAAAGGTTTACCATCCAAGGAATTTGGGGAGGTACTAGGGTTTCTTCTGCTTTAATCCATTTAAAAAAAAACCAAAAAAATTCTTATGATTAAAATATTTTACTAGTGTGTTGTTCAAAATGAAGTAGATGTGAAATTGTGGGTAGCAAAAATACATTTTCTTTTGTGCAATGAGAGAAGTTAATGAGTTGAATTTGATGTGAATTGGAAAGGTTCGGGGAGTCACAATAGGAGAAAAATGCGCAACCAGGGTTCGAAGAAGTTCGGCGCCTGCTCCTAATTGAGGAACGCAGAGGAGGGAGCTCCCCTCCCTCCTACAAAAGCGCTATTGTCAGTAGAGGCAAGTCCCCTCTGGGCAAAGTCAAAGATTTTGTCGAAGAGGAAGAGAGTAATAATGAAAAGGAGACAGATGGGGGCAGGCCCAAGGAAAATGTTAGCACTAAAGACAAGGAAGAAGAAGACAAAAGCCAGGGCACAAGGAACAATAAACAAAAGGGACCGTGCAGACCCAAAATGGAGATTACTCCTAGAGTGGTGCTAAACAATCCTGCACTACAGGCACACAGGGAACATATGGGGACCTACACTATAATCTGCAAGTTTATGGGATTATGGCCCACAGAAAAGGCTTTACAGTTATGGATCAAGTATCACTGGAAACCCAAAGGAAGTATAGACCTGCATCTTGGGTCAAAGGGATTTTTCATTGTGGTGTTCACAAACATCGAAGACAAAGACAGAATATTCGAAGGAGGACCCTACTTTTATGCAATAGCTAGCCTCTATATGCGGCCTTGCAAGATGAACTTTGTGCCAGAGTAGGAGACTTTCACTTCAGTACCGGTTTGGGTAAGACTCTATTCTCTTCCTCTTGATTATTGGCAAACTGAACCGCTTGTTGCCATAGGCAACAAACTAGGACGTTTTTTCAAAGCTTCAGAAGCCATAAGAAGAGGAAAATACACTTCCTATGCAGGGATCTGTGTAGAAATGGATCTATCAGGAGCTCTTCTAGATGAAGTCATCCTAGAAGCTTTTGATGAGGAATGGGTGCAAATAGTAGAATACGAGCATATCCCGTTCAAATGTCGTAAATGCCATGAACATGGACAGTTGTTCAGAGATTGCCCTCTTAGTCAAGCAGATAACAAGGGTAAACCTAATGAAATGAAGGACACAGATAGCTTCCAGAAAGTGACAAGTAGAGGAAAAGGCGGCAAAAAGGGACCAAGGCAACTTCGTAATGAGGGGCAGAGGGTTAGTGAAAATAGGTATCAAGCACTGGAAGAGAATGTAGAAATGGCAAATGAAGACCAATCTATGGAGGATGGCCCTAATGAAAAAGAAACATAAACGAAATAAGATTGCTACCCAACACAAGAGACAGATAATAAGAAGGAAACTATAATGAGTGAAACAGAACTAGAGATGGATCAGGAAATGACCCAAAGTGAAACAGATCTGGAAGATCACGAACTTCAAGAAATTCTAGATAAGGAACATATAGATCTGGAAGGGTTCTTGATGCAGGGATCCATGGGAGGGATAGATTCACTACCCCAAGAAGACTGCAACAAAATTCAGCAGCTATTCTTATGGAAAACTCAGGAAAGAGGATTGGATAAAGAAAAAACCATTGAAAAACAGGAACACAGAGGAGTGAAAGTAATGAAAACTACTCCACGATTAGCGACCAAAAATGCAGGAAAAAAGAGACGAAGGAAAAAGCAGAAGGACCTCTTGATGGAGTGTGGAAAGTTAATGATAGACTCAGGTAAGATGAAAGACCTAACCAGTTACTCATTTACAAATCTTTAAATATGAAGCTCACATCATGGAATATCAGAGGTCTAGGTAGTAAAAGAAAAAAAAGAATGCTTAGTCATAGAATGAAACTAGAAATGCCAGATGTTATCTTCATATAGGAAACAAAGTGTTCCATCTAGAAAATAAAACAAATCCACAACAAATGGCTCAATAGATTTGAGTTCCTGGAGGTTAAAGCTAAAAACACAGCGGGGGGCATTCTAACTCTGTGGAATCCAAAGAAAATCAGTATAACAGATGCAGAAGCATCTAGAAACTGCTTATTAGTGGTTATTCAACCAGTGGGGGATTCAAAAACATTCCTGGTCACAAATGTTTATGGTCAAAGAATAGATGACAAACTCAAATTGTTAGACTCCCTAACTGATCTCAGGAACAAACAGGCTAGGATTCCTTGGATCATGGGAGGGGACTTTAATATGATCAAATCTCTTTCGGAAAAAAAAGGAGGCACCAAAGCGCTCAACAAAGACTCCTTAGAATTTCAGACTTTCACAGATGAGATGAAACTCGTTGATGCAGACCTAAGCAATGGCTTTTTTACTTGGAACAACAAAAGAGGAGGTGAGGCACAGGTAGCCTCTAAATTAGACATGTTCATGATATCAGAGGAGCTTTTGCTTACAGATAAAGAAATAACAGCAACAGTCCTTCCCTTTGGAGGTTCCGACCACTGGCCGATTCAACTGGAAATCAAGGGTTTGATTTCTCCCAGGAACAGGCCCTTCAGATTTGAGAATATGTGGCTCTCCCATCTTGATTTCATCAGCAACATTGATAAATGGTGGTCGGAGGACTTGCAATTCCAGGGCTCAAAAATGTACCTCCTTCATAAAAGACTAAAGCATGTCAACTTCAGGCTAAAAGAGTGGAACAAAAAGGATTTTGGTAACATTTTTGAGAACAAAAGATCATTAGAAATCAAATTACAAGAACTCAACCAGGCTTTGATCAAAGACGGCTTTGACAAAGTCAAAAGTGATCAGGCTGATAAGCATCACCAAGAATGGGATAATTTATGCAAACAAGAGGAAACATTCTGGAGGCAGAAATCTAGGGTTTAATAGCTCAAGGACTGAGAACGTAATACAAGATTCTTCTACAGATCTACTATGGCTAACAGAGCATACAATAGAATCTCAATGATAAAGGATGAGAATGGACAGCTCCAGAACACCCATAAGAGTATTGAAGTCGTGCTTGTTCAGTATTTTTGAAACATCACCCGAGAAAACAATCCAGACAGGGAACATTCCATCAAGGAAATTACAAGGCATATTCCTAAGTTAGTGTCTAGAGAGGACAATTTTTATCTCAACAGACTTGTAATTGAAGATGAAGTCATCGAGGTTCTCAAAGATAGGAAGAACTGCAAAGCACCAGGTCCAGATGGTTTTAATGTGGACTTCTTTAAAGCTTGTTGGCATATTGTTAAACAGGACATTCTGGAAGTGGTGGAGGATTCCAGGTCTAGTAACACGATCTTGAAAGCCCTCAACACTTCCTTCGTCTCCCTGATCCCAAAACAGGAATCAGCCCATATTGCAGACAAATATAGACCCATAGCTTTATGTAATGTGGTTTACAAGATAATCTCTAAGGTAGTGGCAAATAGACTTAAACTCTCCTTCCTTCTTTAGTCTCAGAGGAACAGTCAGGTTATGTGGAGGGCAGAAAAATCTTAAATAACATTATTCAAGCCCATGAGGTGGTCCACACGCTTACCAGTAAAAAACAGGTTGGGATGATCATGCAATTAGATATAGTCAAAGCCTATGACAAGGTTAATTGGATTTACATCAAAAAGGTTCTCACTGCTTTTGGGTTCGACCACAACTGGATTTGATGGGTCATGGCTCTAGTGACCTCTTCCAGGTTTTCAATTTTGGTGAATGGCTCCCCCTTAGAGATCTTCATTCCTTCTAGAGGCCTTAGGCAGGGAGACCCGCTCTCTCCCTTTCTTTTCATTCTTATGATGGAGGGACTTGGCAGATCTATTAAGCATGCCAAGGCAATGGGAAAAATTGAAGGTCTTCAACTATCTGAAAATGGACAAGCTCTGACTCACCAACAATTTGTAGATGATACCATGTTGCAAGGGCTCCCCACAGTCAAAGAAATTTCAACCTACAATCAAATCCTGAAAGAATTTGCTTTAGCCACAGGTATGGAAATCAATCTTTCCAAGTCAAAAATCTTCTTCTTAAACACTAACATTTCTATTCAGAGAAACATTTCAAGAATTCTGGGCTTCCATAGGGATTCCCTCCCCACAAAGTATTTGTGAATTCCTCTCACAGATAGACCAATGCACAAAAGTATCTGGGAACTGGTGCTTAATAAATTGCAAGACAAAGTCAAAAATTGGACCTTCCGGGTCTTGAACCTAGCAGGCAGGTTGGTTCTAACAAAGGCGGACCTGCAATCGATCCCGATTTTCATGTTATCAACCCTCCCAGCTCCCAAAGGTGTTTTAGAGAAATTCAGAAGCATTCAAAGAGATTTCCTCTAGGGTAAAGAAGAAACTAAGAAGAAATGGGCCTTGATCTCTTGGGACAAAATCTGTAAACCCAAGAGATAGGGGGAACTAGGCTTGGATGATCAGGAGATTCTTAATAAAGTTCTAGGAGCCAAGCTTTGGTGGCGCTGGGTTCAAGAGCCAAAAGCATAGTGGGCAAGGATTTGGAAAGAAAAATATGCCAGCTCTTGGCACACTAAGGATCTAATGAGAATGTCTAGGAATGTGAAAGGGTCTCACATCTGGATAGAGCCTGGGATAACAGAAGCCTTGTTCAAAATAACAGTTTTTGGGAAATCAGAGCAGGAGATCTTGCACTCTTTTGAGAAGACAAGTGGCAGCAAGAACCGATACTGATAACAGAGGACTTTGTTAGCCTCAAGCAGGAAACAGACCACCAAGGGTTACACAAAGTCAAGGATTTCTGGGATTTGGCGCAGACCTCAGGAAAATGGAGAAGCTGGAGGAAACTTGAATACAGAGATGATAGTCCCATTAAAATTAAGGTAGAGGCTCTTGGGAGCTTGCTTAAACAAAGGATGATTTTAGTTACAGAGGGGCAGGATCAATTGAGATGGGGCAATAACAATAAAGGTAACTTTAATCTTAAGGAAGCCAAAAGTATTCTTCTTGGGCTTGATTACAGGGTTCCAAATAAGACATGGCAGCTCCTTTGGAAGCACCAAGGTTGGATGAAAATCAAGCTTTTCATGTGGTTGGTTCATCATAAGAAAATTTTAACCTGGGACAACATACGTAAAAGGGGTGTTATGGGGCCTTCCAAATGCCATCTTTGTGAAGTAAAGGAGGAGAATATGGAGCATATTCTTAACAGCTGCTCTTATACTACTTGGTTATGGGATTCATTCTCTTCCATTTTCCAGTAGTCAGATAAGGACAGGAGTAGTATCATTAATACCCTAAACAATTAGAGAGTAAACTTTTCAGAGAATGAGTTCATTAATCTGGCTTGGGCCTTCACGCCAAGCTTCATTATCTGTAATGTTTGGAAATAAAGGAATAAAATGATTTTCAAAAGTGAAAAGTCCACCCCACAATGTCTTTTTGATCTTATCCCGAAACAACTTTGGGAGACAATTAGTACCACAGTTCGCAATCTCCCCAAAAATCCCCCCTCTTTGTTTGAGCTGAGAATTCTCAGACAATTGGGAATGAAAGGGATTATTCCCCAAGGTCTAATCAGAAAGGACACAACAATGGATATAGGGAAGGAGTTCTAGCAACCTCCACCGAAAGGCTATCTGAAATACAACATTGATGGGGCTTCAAAAGGCAACCCGAGAACAACTGGTTTTGAAGGAGTTTTAAGAGATGAAGAAGGAAAAATTATATTCATGTTCCACTATCATCTTGGCAGAGCCACAAATAATATGGAAGAATTAATGGCCCTGGAACAATGTCTAGAGTTTTTGATCCAGAATCATTGCTCTAACGTCATTGTTGAAGCAGACTCAAAGATTACTATTAACTTTGTGAAAAGAATTAACTGTGGTACTCAGCTAGAGAAAGTTTCTAATCACTGGAAACTAATCCTGGTTTACCAAAGAATCCAGTTTCACCTCCAAGGGTTGAGAACGGTGAGTTTCAACCATGTTCGACATTCGGCCAATAAACTAGCGGACCTTCTGACCAACCAAGGGGTGAACAATGTAGATTGTGGGATAGCGTACAAGTGACGGGAGATTCCTCAAAACTGTCTAAAGTCTCTCTGCTAGGAACAAGTTGCAGAAGATAGGGAAATGTTTTGTTATCAGACCCAGATAGCAAGCATGAATTGATTTATCTGGCAAGATGTCTCTGAACCTTTCGGCATGAATTTGATAGAAAGGCAAGCTAGGATTTGTCTCACTCTCTACCAGAGTCAGGTGAAGGGGAGCCTCAGGGGCTCGGATGACATTTTATGGGGTCATTTCTCAAACAAGCTCAATATTGGGGATAGATGCCATGGAAAGTACAAACAGATAATGAGAATTGGTGTTCAAGCTGCTGGTATTCTCCCTCTTCCAACTTTCAGGTCTGAAAACCATGCCCGAGCCAGCTCTCCGGTGATCGCTCGTCCCATGAGCGGTTTGTGGTTTTTTAGTTTTGGCAGCGATCCCATTAAGGTTGCTACACATGGACAAGGGATTGACTATAATACTACCCTTGATTGCACATTATTTTTCAGACATGTTTGGGTGTGCGATATGATTCCTGGCCGTTGGATCCAGCAACTAGGATCAACAGCAAAGAACGATAGTTTGGTTTTGTGGGCCAGAGGGACTTTATTCATCAAGCTTTTTGGTGCGTCCTTTCCCTCTTTTGTGGGGTGTGGGTTCCACGTGATTGGGGTTGTTTGTGTTGGTTAGTCGGCTTCGGGGAATGTATCTGTATGGATTTTCCCTAGCGGGTGGGGGCTCTAGTAGCCTTTCCACGTCAGCTTCTCTTAAGTTGGGTGCACAACGTAGTAGGGCGGGGGGTCTTTGACATTTGCAAGGATTCCTTTTCCTGTCTTCTTGTAAAGTATCGAGTTTTTGTACAATATGTAATTTCTCTTTTGATTTAATGAAATAAAAGGATTAGCACTTGCTTCAGCAAAAAAAACAAAATGGAGTAGATGCATAATGGCTAGTGTTTACACACACACACAACCAATGTAGATCATCCATATTAACCTCCTATCTATATAAGCACACAAAGGGATCAAATCTCTAAAAGTGCAAATGCTTCTTCTAGTTTTGATCCCTCTTCAATATTGATAGATCCAAGGTTAAGAAGCATATACACTGGTCTTAAGAGTCGTAAATCATTAATGGCAAAGATTCTTAGATAGAACCATAGTTCCTTTCATTCATTTCTATAAAATGAGAGTTATCATGCCTACCATTAATTACACATACACATTAATTTTTTTTCTTTCTTACAACAGACTGAACTTTATAGAAGATTACAATCTTCTTGGTCCAGTAGTTGGGTTGTTTCTAATTACAATATCAATAATTCTCCTACCTTTTGCATAGATTTTGGTGGACACTAACATTAAAAAAATCAACTTTATAGAAGATTACAATCTTCTTGGTCCAGTAGTTGGGTTGTTTCTAATTACAATATCAATAATTCTCCTACCTTTTGCATAGATTTTGGTGGACACTAACATTAAAAAAATCAACGGATCTACATTTTACTCCTACCTAAACTTATGCAAAAAAAAATTACATAAATTATGGAGAACCTAAATTCTTAATAAATATGTTTATTTAACTCAATATTATTGAATTAAATTCTATTTCACAATTTTAACATTATTCAATATAAAATCGATTATATAATACTCAAAATCTTGTTTTTTCTTGTACTTATGATTCATTTTAATTCACTCACACATAGATAATAAATTGTATTTTTATTTTTTTTGGGAACAAAACATCATTAACACTTGCAAACTACGCTCTTG
>APFE030428608.1:2120-29086 GCA_000404065.3 Pinus taeda
CATGCCGAAGCATCCAATACCATGGACCGAAAACCATCGCGTCCAAAACCATGGACCGAAAACCATAGGTAGGTTCGCCCAACCTAATATAGGGTCCAAATTTTTTTTTCCCGGGGTGCTGCCCTGGACCCCGTAGAGGGGGCTACCCACTCCCCTAAAACCCCCCAGATAGGGGGGGCTGCCACCCCCCCTTTGCGCAATCGACACAACGAAGGGGAGGCTCCACCCCCCCTCTAACTCCCCAGTTCACTACGTAGGTTAGTCGTGGAAAGAATATAACACAACCCAACAATCCACACACTAAATGGACTTGTCAAAGAAATCCACTTTGGTTCTGTGAAGGTATAGCCAATCCATAAACAAAAGCGTACTATACGAACCCAATGGAAATAAATTCAAATGCACTATTGTAGGAATACCATTTAACTCAAATGCACAAGCTCTTACCCAATGGTGAACTTGCTTCTTTGTAAAGTAGCCAACTGTACCAACAAAAATTTTGCGTGCACTTCTTTCTCAAACCATACTTATCCACCAGGTCCAGATTAATATAACTATAGTTAGATATAGGATCAATCAAAATAGAAACAACTTGATCACAAAGCTTACTGTCCATCTCAATGATTGATTCTTGATGATCCATTTCCTATTTTCCACAGCTGCATAGGTATGAGGAATGCTATGATCAACATTTCCAACTATATGCACCTCCTGAGCACTATAGATCTGGGGTCTACCACCACTGTGATATTGTAGACAACCCCTCTTATGATGATCCTTACCACATATCCGACACTGCAATGGTTCCTTACCACCGCCTCTAGCCTGCTTCGCTCCATGTCCCTTCTAAACTGTATTGAATCTCTTGTAAGTAACTGTGTTATCTTTCTCACTTGCATATTGAGGTATTCCTCTCTTTGGTGGCCATTTTCCTTTAGCTTTTTCGTTTCTTTTCAAGTCATGTTTAGGCTCAACTTTATGCTTCGACTGCTCATAACAATGCTTCAACTTTCGGATGGCCTCCTCCAATGATCTAGGCTCATCGAACTCAATTTGGTCTCTGTATGCAACTGGTGATCCAATGATGAATCTCTAAACCTTGGCCATCTCTTCTCTGAGGTAAGGCACATATCTCAACAACTCCAAAAATTTTCTAGTATACTCCTCATCTGTCATAGAACCCATCTACAACTCATAAAACGCCTTAGATCTATGATCATAATACCTCTCAGACAAGTATTTCTTCTTGAAGATCCTTTAAAACATATTCCAAGTCAACTCATCCTCATGTATTTCCTTGAAATTCTTCATGTCTTCCCACCAAATATCCTCTTTACCTTTGAGACTAAAAAGGGCCATCCTTTATTTCATGTTTTCTGAGTAATCATGCAATCTAAAGAATTTCCTCATGCCAAACAACAAAGCCTCTGGATCTTGTGATTTTGTCATCTCTCCATCAAAGGTAGGTGTATTTTTCTTCTTGAACTCATGCAACAAGTATCCCCTATCATTCCTCCTGTACGAATGATAATGACGACGATCATGATGTCTATCAGAACCAAAACTAGAGTAATACCTGTGTTTGTCACGCCTCCTATCTGGAGTGTCCAACATACTGTCATCTCTGATAGTGTTAGATATATTTGACCTATGTCTACTATGAGACCTACTACCATAGGCCCCATTAGTTCTATCCTCATGTCCATGGCTGATCCGAAGAGGTCCCTGTTGTTGCAAATCTGACAAACTCTAAAGTAATATCACATTCACCTTTTCTTGTTTCTCTTGTGCCTGCATGATTTTGTTAGTGTGTGCTTTGCAACTCCTTATTTCTTCCTTCATGCTTCTCAAGGTGTCTTCCAAATCAAAAGAGTGCCCCAGACGATGCTGCCGATTTGATTCATAGGGAGATTCTATGTAGTCTACCACCTTGCTAGCCATCTGATCTCTTTCCTGCAAGGCATACTATGTTAGCTAAACCAAATCATCATAAATCAATGCACCTTATCATACTCAGGGAGGATACCTTGTCTGCAAGATCATCAAATCAGCATGATGCATGTACAACATAACCATAATAACATATAGACATATATCAATAAGTGCATCAATGCACAACCATCATACTAACCAGGGTCCAGTCATCAATTCGAGGCCATATCAACAATGCATGCTATGACCTCATGCACGACAACAACCATTACTCCAGTATACACATTGCCTCATGCAACTATCCACCTGCATAAGAAATGGCTAATCAACTACACATACACATAACCGCATGTAGTTGAGCATAAGCGATCAATCCTTGTAATCAATCTACAAGGTTGATGCATACAATCAAATAACCAAGAATGCAACCCAACGTACAAGGATGTAATGAAGCTGTATATAATTTTATAAAAAATCATATACTCATTACAATGCATTCCATAAAATCGACATCAAGTTGCTCATGATAACCTTACTACTACCACGATCAATATGATGCAGTGCAAAAAACTCATGGAACGCAAGTGTAAGATCCACATATGCAACTGACATGCATGCATGACCAACACATTCACCATATCTCTAGCACTAGATATGACCCAAAGAGAGCGTAACCATGCTCTGATACCAATCTGTAACACCCCCTCCTAGGTCTACCCAGAGTAACCATGCCAACAGGGTAAACATGAGGAGAGATACTACTATAATCAGATTTGACCTCCTATGTCACCTTAAGGAAGTGGAATCGATGGAACATCACATACAAGCATCCAACATCAATAACAGACCCCTCAGGAGACAAGTTAGCCACTCAGACAACCCGTCCCTGGGTCCCACTACTATTTTTCAACTCTTAGCCCTCAGTCACTCTCATGCTATGGAAAAGGGAGTGACCAGTAACTTAAAGTCACTCTCATAGGCCTTCCTGCCAGTGACTGTGGTCCAGAATTACTAGTTCTATGTCAGCAGCCCCATAATTTAAGCCACTTTTCTAGCCCAAAATCCTGGCCTCTACCCATAACTTGTTGTAACTTTAAGAAATCATTAAAAACTTGCTAACAATGCTGATCAATAAAAAATAACCCTCAGGACTAAGCTTGAGCATCCCCAACAAGGATTGACATTCTGTCAAGCACTTGGCATCAATGCAACTACAGGTCTAGGATACAAGACAAAAATAAATTACTGAAACAACTTATGAAATATAAGCAAAAGGATCACCTCCTTCTCCATTGAACTACTACATCATCAATTAGGTCTTGCATCCATCCATTACCAATTACAAGTAATGATATGAAATAACCATGACATGAACCAGTCTTTCAACCATGCTTATAACCAACATTAAACCATGTAAATGTCAGAGATAGGACAACCATTAAATCGATATATAAATCAGTGCAAAAGTAAGAGAACTTAGCTTTTATTAATCATAGGAAAATATGACCAGGTTCAGGACTTCCACATACCACCCGACCATAAACATGGCTGAACCAAATATCTCTTTCAGCCAGTCACCCCGTGCCATATTCCAAGCATGAAAGTGGGATCTCATAGAACAACTATTCCAAGAACAACCAAGGGAATACAGAGGTTAAACCACCTCCACCCTCATCAAATCGTGATCACACCAAGACTGGTGCTCCGATCACAACCGAAAAGAACTTGGAATTCCATCCAAAATCCATCACCATCCTTGAGGAATTTTCCATCTCCTTGTCTCTCAGGCTTTACTGCAATCGAAACCTAGATCATTAGGCCCTAAACTGAGAATGATCCCTCAGGCTTTTCAGTGTATTCCACCGAAATTCGTCAAGGGATTCCTAGGCCTTTGGGAATAAACCTTGAGACCACCTCTACCCCAGATTCTAAAATCCATCTGGAAATTCCAAAGTTCCAAAACTGAAATAAACATCCCAACATACCATGGCATCCGGAAAAAAGACTAGGATAGGCTGAAAACCACCGTCAAAACCTGACAAGACCATGCCACCGACAACAAGAGAACCATACACCAACATGCATGTCCAAATGATCTAGGAAATCACACATGCAAAAGGTTACCTGCAAGTATTCCTGCTGAAGCTGCTTGATCCTGATTTCCTTCCCTTATTCCTTGCTTTCCTTCCTTTCCTTTTCTTGATTTTCCTTTTCTTTCCTCCAAACTAGAGTGCACCAAGAAAACTCTAAGTGAGCAAGAGAGTGAGAGAGATATAATAATGAGAGAGCTCGAAACTTGAACTTGACAAAAGCCATGAAATGATCCTCAGAATCCTTTTTATGCATGAGGCCTCTAATTTATTCATTTTCCATTATTTTCCTTAAATTTCCTCCTCACATGCAACCTATGACCTTTTACCTTCCTTTTCTCCTAATTTCCCTTATTTTCATAAATAGATGTGTCAAAATTCCTTTTTTCCTTTTAATGACTTTGCCTTAGCCTTTGCCAATTTCCCTTAGCCAAAAAAAACATCCAGTGATGCCCACAAGGATATCTTGTCCAACATTTAGCTTGGAATAAGTGTCCCTTAACCCTGTCCTTCTTTTGTCTTTATTAACTTTTATTACATGAACTTTTCACCAGGGCTGTTATAGAATCAATATGAATTCAACAGCAGGCCAAGGAGTGGATACATATAAACATGAACATCGCAGCAGTACCTCCACCAAGGTTACATAAGCTACATGGGGAGATTATAGAAGAGTCAAAGATATGGGGAGAGCATACATCGTAAATCAACATATAGGTGGAAAAAGAGTCGTTGTGCTGTCACAGAAGATTGACCAGACAATACAAGAGAGAGATTGGATAACAAAAGAATATCATCAGTTAAAGGATGTAGTAGAAACAACATGTAAGGGAATTCCGAACATGGAGGTCTGTAAAGAGGGATCAACAGAAGATAAGGTCGCGAAGCTTGACCTTGCAGTCAAGGATTCCAAGAAGAAAATTGCAAATGTACAGTTTGAGTATGAGGTGAAGATTAGTGAGCTGCAATTAAAGCTGCAACCAATTATACCACTAGAAGTAATAAGTTAGTGGGAGGCTGACCATAAGTTAGTCATGGTTATCATCTCTGCAGCATTGGTGGACTACAACAAACTACTTGATGAAAGTTTGCAAATTTGGACTTCGTTGCAAGAAGATCCAAATATTCAGAAATTGCAGGAGGAAATATATCAGAGGCAACAACAACTAGAGAGTTGAGTAGCTGTGAAGACATTGCCTATATTGTAGAAGCTTGCAAATATCAATGAATCAAAGGTGTTGTAGAAGAAGATAAAAAATATGAAGAGGGAAGAGTAGACATTGATAGAAAGAACTCAGCCTTGGCAGGATGACGCCCTTCAACTATTGTAGATAGTAGATGAGAAGCTTTATGAGCTTTGACAAAAGGAGGCAACATTGCTACAAAAGGTTGCATATCATGTAACATAAGCATTGTTGGAGGAAGCACGCAACGAGGAAAAACATATGATCGAAGTGCTCCAATAGTTCAACAAGGCCTACAATAGCATTGCAGAAAAAATCAAAGGCAAAGTAGGTAAGTGAATCGAGAAAAGTCACATGTGAGTGTTGGGGGCCTGTTAGGTGCAACCCAACTTGGCCAGATTTTGGGCAAGAAATCCAAGTTTTCTGGATTGCACAATAGAAAATATGTTGTGGAGTAAGAAGTGGACCACGCAGTAGAGAAGTGGAGCACAATGAGGACCGTGCAACAAAGTCACTACACAACATAGGGGATTCATAGCAAAGCCCCTCCCTTTTTGGAAAAGGCATAAAATATTGTAAAAGTTGATGGTTTTGGACCATAGACCCTTGTATTTTGGAAACCATGGTAACGGGTCCAACTTGATCAAACTCTTTTTTTTTGCACAGATTTCCATGCAAGAAATTTGGAAGGGCTAAAATATTGCTTGATCAAGTGCTTAAAGAATGCTCGATTGAGCTTCTTTTCTCTCAATTAGACCCTGCGTTCTTGCCAAAAAGTGTAAATGACCTCCATGGGTTCACCCTTTTATGTATAGTTTTTTCAAGTGCCTCCTGGTTTTTACTAAAAACCTATGTTTTTTGTAAGAGAAATATATCCATATTTTCCTTGAGAATCATCTATAAAAGAAACATAAACATATACTATCCTAGTGATGAAATAGACACAAGTTAAAATAATTATAAGTATTAGTTGTAAAATCTTATATGCTCTTGTAGCACCAATTGGGAATTTTAATTGATTTTACTTATCACATAGACAATGTTCATAGAAATCAAAATCTAATGAGTAATAAAAATTTCCTTTAGTGATACATTTAGTGTGTAAATTGTTAGGCTCTTGAATTATTACTTCTATGACATCTTTATTTCATTCTTTTACTACCTTTTTTTCCATCCTTCATAATAGTTTTGAGTTCATTATTGTTTATATTGTCGTATTTCACACAAGGTATGCTTCTTCCACATTTCATGTCATTTTATTGAATTATGTTAGTGTATTGAAGAGATATATGCATTTTTGCATTTACTCACTAGGACGGTGTGTGTCAAAATACTACTTCAAGTTGTTATGATATAGGTATGCTACTACTCTGTTTATATGAATATGTTGCTACTCTAGTGAACTCATGACGTAGTTGCAATCCTCTGCTCCTCACGAATATGGAGGATAATGTATTCCTTGCAACCGATTCCATTGTTTTCAACAACCATGCTAATATAAGCCCATGGTTGTTTGGTATAACATATATGAGTTGTTTCGTAGAAGGAAGTGGGGGTCGATATGACTATTTATCACTGCTAGATTATTTGGTTGTAATATCTAATATGGAAAATATGTAATGAAGGAAACCAAAATATTGTCATGGTAATATTGATATGAATGTTAGTAACATATTTCCTAATTAATTTTCGGTTATAATGACTTGAGAATTGATAGATTCTCAATCTTTTTCTTAACACATTTTCTTAGGGATAGATAGTTGAGAAATTGTGTAAAATCCAAATCCTCCTTCGTTATGGTAGAGGAGTAAATGATTGTATTGTACTCTAATATATTGCTTTGATTAATATAAGTATTCTTTTATGGTTCACAATTTATATCCATTGAATAATTATATTTTATAGATTTTGAAGTCATTATATAACACTTTATTCAAGGGAGATAAGGCCCACTCCTTTAGCAAGTGTTGAATTAGTTAATAGAGGTATTTTTTTTTGTAGATTAAGTTTGCACTACCTCAAAATTTCAAAAGACATCACCCCAAGCATCATAGTTCAAGTAGTGATCAGTCTCAATTTTCCTCAAGGGAAACCATTTCTGTTGACCAATAATTTAAGATCACGTATAACAAAATAAATCAACTTTTGCTGAAAGATTCTAGAATTATTATGAAGTGAACTACATAGAGAAGAAAAATAACTGCTAAAAGGCATATCATGTGATCAAGATCCTGAAGAAGTCACTAGAGCTAGAACATGGGCACTTTTACTGGCAAGAGCAAGGGGTTAAAGTTCACATTGAATATGACTTTCCAAGTGGGCTAGTTGAGCATCAAGAATAACCAAACAAGAGCATTGATATCACTGCACCCACTTGATTTCATTTAAGGAAGAGATGATATCATTATGGTCTTCATGCTTCTCTTTCAAGACCCTGCCCAAAATATTTTTTATTTACCAATGAAGGGTGAAGGAGTTTAGGTACTTGCTTCATATTTCCTTGGTATGACTAAGGTCAAGAACCCAATTGGATACCTCCTCCAAAATTTCAAAGTTAGAATACACTTAACAATCATTAGTGGTGAGGACTTCAAGCTGATGGATTTCTTCATGAATGTCAAGAGGTGTATAAGAGTGAAATATAGTTGTAGCTTCTTGGTCTTACATTTGGGCACATGGCCTTCCTTTGGGACCTCTACCTCCAGCTCCCCGGTGACTATGCATACATTGCCTGGGCATTTTGAACAAACTGGAGAAACAATTATCATGAAAATTATCCCACAAAAAACTACGACTGAGAGGGCTAAGAATAAGAAAGACAAAACATATGAAAGGAAAGGATATATAGAGGCTTCTAAATGGAACAAGGAAACAAGAAAACAAAGACCAAGAAACCAAAGACATAGATGAAAATTTTTGGGCAGGGTCACCTACTCTCCAGGAAACAACAATGTGTAGGTCATAGTGCACCCACATAGAGATGAATATGAAACCACTTGAATTACGCCATAGAGACACAAAGCCATAAGAAAAAACTAAGTTAGAAAGATAAGACTGTAACCTGATATAAATAGCCCACTTTCCTTGAGCCAAAAAATTCACATACATTGAATGTGATGTGACACCACTAACAACTTCAACATCCAACCTAGTGGAATTTGTAGTGTCCCGTATTATGAGTCTTTGTGTGCCTAGGATCTAAATCTGGTCCACTATCAAACCTCCCAAGAAAGTAGTAGTTCCCTCTAGACTTAGAGGAAAAAGTAGCTCACATGCAAACATGTGTCACTTCCACTTCATTGCCAGAGGCAAACAACCTTATCTCAAGAAAAGTCCATGGATTATGCCATGACTCAACATTCGTCTCATCATGCATAGACTCATCACTGCCATAGATTTGAGAAACTAATCCCATCAATGGTGGGGAAGAAATCTAGGCACACCATAAATTCTAGAGAGAAGGGTCTCTCTTCATAGGACAATAGAGGAAATATTAACATCATAATGAAAGTAGGTGCTCACATGTGTTAGCATTGGGCAGGGTCTGTATGTTGATTTTTGGTAGCATTAGATATGCTCTAGCCATGAAAATTGGTGGAGAGGCTAAAGCACATGAGATACCCAAGACCTAGAAATGGTTTGGCGAAATTCCACCCTATTAGAGAGATATTAAAATAATTAATATTTTTATTGGGTTCCTAAGTTTAAACTTAGGAAAATAAAAATATTAATGGGTATTAATATAAAATTGGGTGAGAAGGTTCTAAATGACATGGATCAAGCCAAATCTAATCTTAGCCATTGATTAGAGATTTAATCTCATCCGTTGAAGAATCAACAGAAAAAGTATAAGAGGAGGCTTGAGGGTAAGTTGGAGAAACACCAAGTTGATCAATTAGTTTGATTTTGTGGAGCGAGGTTTGCTGAGAGAAACTGAACCAATCATTAGAGTTGCATCGAGGGATAATGTGCATATCAGAGAGGCAAAGATAGTGTCGAAGGACTAGCACAGAGGCAGAGAAGGCTACGTAGAACCAACAAGAGCCACACAAAGGGCCAAAGGGATTACACAGATGCTACAAGGGCCTGCTTGAGTGACGCAGAGGGCTAGAGAGCCTACACAGAGCATTAGAGGGATGATGCAGAGGTTTCTAGGCTGACACAGAGGCTAGGAGGGTTGACGTAGAGCCTCAGAGAGGCATTGGTGAGATTTTCGTGGAGCAGACTTACCGATTATTTGCTTCTGAAGAGAGGTATTACTGCCAGATTGATTCTTTGTTGGGTGAGCTAGTTTGGCACCCAGTTGTACTCAAGAAAGCTACTTAATAATAAAACCCTTAGAACTCCATCATTGGTTTTCCCAAGTTGGGTTTTTTCGGGGAAAATTGTCCCAAAATAGCGGTGTCCCTTGTGTGTTTGTCTATTCTTTCAGTTGATGATCTATAGATGGTTGAGACTATACTTGTGTTTATTTTTAGTATTTATATGGTTAAATAACGTGTTAAGCAATTAATCAAGTAGGTGAAATAAACTAGATAGTGTAGGAATAATTTCTAACGAGTTAGACTTAGAAATTTCAACACTGTCCACACCACCGCTCTTATTAAATGTTATGGGAGGCGGAAGGGTGGCGAGCACCCCCCCACCCAACCTCCACACCTTGTCATCTGACATACTGATTAGGGAGATGTCGATTTAAAGTTATTTTAAATAATTAAGTTAATTTCCTTTGATTCAAACAATCATTGATTTATGTGATTTGTTGCAACCACAATGTGTTTAATTATTGCATTATGATTTCTATAAAATTTTACATTTCCTTTGACTACAAACATAAAACATAGATATAACTCGTGATTCTTTATTAGGTGATTAAAATTTAGTATAAACAAGAGGAAAAAGTCATAGCTCTTAATCCATTGTTGAGTGGTTTTCTTTGAGTTTAAACAAGAGGACATACCCTTAGCTCTTGATCCCTTATTGAGCGTTTGCCTTTGCTTTACTATATCGCACATTAGACAACTAATGTTAGAGGGGAAACTTTAACCTACGTATGATTTTCATGATAGCCCTCAGAGAACAAGCCATGTCCTAGTTTGATAATTTAAATAATTTGTAGTGGTAATTTTTTTTAAGGGAACATTTGTTTTTCATTTTTATGTTTACCATGTGGAATTGGTAACTTAGTCGGAGTAATATAATTTGCATGATAACCTTGAGTGAAAAGCCACACCATAGTTTGATCATTTAAATAATTTGGTAAGGTAATTGTTTCTAAAGGAACATCTTTTTTTACTAAGAATTTATGACTTAGAAGGAGCTGAGACTTCATGAGGGTGGGAGAGCCTACTCCTTGAGGCTTATAACAATGAGCTAGAGATTCCCCCCTGTGGGATTCAATCTAATCAACCAGATTGACACTCTCAACTTGAGAATTCAAGGCCCCTCCTCAAGTTGCATGGTTAGTTAGAAATATAGAAAATGGATATGTAGCCCATATGCTTGGAGCAATTCAATACCACCCCCATTCCTTCCCATAACCACTGGTAGTTGGGTGGTTTAAATACCAAATAAAAAATGAAAACATTTAATTCATGTAAGATACAAATCTCCCCAAATCCCCCCTTAAAACTTCACCCTTAGGCATCGAGATTTGTGTTAGCTAGTCTCTTCTTCAACTTTATCAACATATTAAATAAATGAATATTTACATCAAATGAAGGCTATAAATATATCCATGTTGTTCATTCCAGCATTATCAGTCTTAATTAGGATTATAAAACTTGGGGTTTTAAAAGGGATGTTATAATCCCTGTATCCATCAAGGAACACTTTCCTTGGTGTTCTAGTATTCATAGTAGAAGCTATGTAAAACAAACGAAAATGGTTATGTTAGTTTCATGGAATCCTCCAATTCCCATGTTTACTCATCTACTATAAAGTGTTTTCATTACACCTTGACAAGCATGATGACTCATTTTTAGAGTAGTGTCTCTCTCCTATCAATTATGTATTGTTTGGACTCCATTAGGATCCACCTAAATCATATCCTAATCAATAACATGGTTAGCTTCATGCACATATTACTTAAGAAAAGTTACATGGAATACATCATGTATTCTTATAGTAGGAGGTAGAGCAAGCCTATATGCTGCCACACTCTCTTTAGGATCTCAAAGAATCCATAATTATGTGGTGGCAACTTGGAATGTGTTCCAACTTTCAAATAACATTTCTTGCGTTTTACCTTGAGATACAAATTCCCCCACTTGAAATTCCTTATGAGTTCTATTATGATTTTCATAGATTTTCTATTTGTCTTATGCCAAATTTAGACTCTATTTTATCTTTGTTACTTCATGTTCCATTTTCTTTAACATATCTAATCCAAGCGTAATTGTATTCACTGAATCGTGCCAACTGATTGGGATATTACATTTTCTACCATATAGCACTTCAAAGGGACTAATTAGTAATGATTCATGGTAGCCATTGTTATAGGAAAATTTAACTAGAGGAAACAATCTTCCCACATTTTAGGATGATGCATAACATACATCCTTAACATATCCCTCAACACTTTGTTAAGCCTTTATGTTTGTCCATTTTTTGTAAGGATGCTAGATTGTACTAAATTCCAAATATGTCCCAAAATATTCAAACATATATTTCCAAAAATTTGAATTAAATTTGGCATCCCAATCATTTATTGAGCATGTCATAAAATCTAAGCATTACATTCAAAAAAATATGAGTGATATTGCTTATTTTATAGGTGAAGTTCACATGGATAAAGTGATTTTTCTTGTTAATTTATACACCACCACTATGATTGCATCATGTTACTTGGAAATCCTTAGTAGACTAGTGTTGAAGTCCATAGATATGACTTCCCAATTCCATTCTGGAATTTGTACTGGTTGCAACATCCCTACTGGATGCTTATGTTCAACTTTACCTTTTTGCGATTCCAAACATTTAACAATATATTCAATAAATTATTTATTCATCCTAGGACAATAATATAACTTTCTTGTTGTTGTTGTCACCTTTTGATAACCTTGGTGATCCAAATAAAGCCTCCTATAGAGTTCATCCATTATGAACCTTTTCAAATATGCATAATTTGGTATCTATAGTGCTCTTGTACATCAATAAGATATTTTTGTTAATTGATATTATTTTCCTTTTTACCCCTTGGGTTGTAGCTCCAAGAATCCCTTTACATGCTTAAAGTGTTCATCACCTTATAGTGCATCTCTATTTCTTTTCTTTAAATGTGATTCAGATATATTAATTGTTGCCATAAGTATTGTTTGCATGCTTTGGTTGAGTGCATCTACTACTCGGCTTTCCTTTGCCTTAGTCTGCCATAAGTTAAATTCAAATTTGCTAATAAAGGAAATCCATCTAGCTTCTCATCATTCAATAAGGGCCGATCAAACAAGAACCTCAACTGACTATGAACTGTCAATAATATGAACTTTCTCCCATGTGAGTAGTGCCTCCAAAATTTTAAAGAATGCACAATGGTTGAAAACTATAAAACATGTGTTACTTTTCTTTTCATTCTCATTTAATTTCTTGGATTCATAGATAATCACATGTCCGTATTGAATGATCACTCCATTGAGTCCTTCCTTGCAAACACCTATACAATATAATAAGTACTTGTTTGGATCTATAATATCTGGGATGGGTGCCTTGGTCAAGAGGTGCTTTAATTGTTGGAAGCTTGTTTCACACTCAACTAATGATACCAAACTCATTACCTTTCTTTGTATATAAGTGATTGGATAACCAATCTTTGAGAACCCTTGAATAAACCCGTTATAGTATCTGGCCAACCCCACAAAGGATCTTATTTTTGATACATTTCAAAGGAAAAATCATTCCATGATTTCCTTAATATTCTTGGGATCTATTGCCTCTCCTTCTTCTAAAATGACTTGACCCAAATAGTGTATTGCATTTACCAAACTTGGCATAACATTGGTGCTCCATTAGCACCTGCAATACCATTTTAAGGTGTCGTTGAAGCTCCTCCTTGGTCCTTAAATGCATTAAAATGTCACCAATAAAAATCAATATAAACTTATTCAAATACTTGTTGAGGATGTTGTTCATTAGGCACATAAATATAGCTAGTGCATTGTCAATACAAAAGTAACCACCACAAACTAGTGGTGCTAATACCTGGTCTTGAATGTAGTTTTAGATATATCATCATCCTTGATGCTAAGTTGGTGATATTCAAACATGATGTCTATATTTGAAAATATTTCGGCTTGTCCTAGTTGATCAAGAGGTTATCAAGTCTAGGAAATGGATACGTATTCTTGATGGTCATGTTATTCAATTCTCTATAGTCAATCTGTAATCTAAGGGTACTATCCTTTTTTTAACAAATAATGATGGAGTTCCCCATGGAGACACATTTGGCTTGATGTACTCCTTATCCAACATTTCCCTTAACTATATATTCAAATCCACCAACTCATGAATGCTCATTCTATAAGACACTCTAGACGCAAGTAGTGCTCCTGGTGTAAGATCTATTGAAAAATTGATATCTCTTTTGGGAGCTTGTCCTACTATTCCTTGGGCAATACATCTTGATACTTGTGTAGCACTTGATGGTTTTCAATTTTCATCTTGTTACCTTCAACAAAAATTTTCACATGTATAACATACAATGGACACCCTTTTCTACAACATTTCTTCAATTGTAAAGTTGAGATTTCTCTTGTAGGCATACGATTTAGCACTCCCTAAAGTATATTTTTCTTTCCTTAATAATTTGTGCACTTCAAGATTTTATTGTAGTATTCTAATTTAGCCATGTGCACTTGTAACCAGTCCATTCCAATCATCATATCATAAAGCCTATAGATAATACGTTCAAGATGGCTTGTGTATGCAAGCCACTCATTTCAAATTGGTACACCTTGACGAATTTAGTCACTTTTTCTATTGGTCCATGTAGATTGCTGAACCAACCATGAATTTGTATGTTTCTTCCTCTGTAAAATATGTGCCTCAATAATTTGTGGTGCAATATAACTAATGTTAGAGCCAATGTAAATAAAAATTTGTTAAAAAATGTAGCAAGAAAGGCTCAATTTGACTTTAGCCTTAGTTAAATTGAGTGAATCGAATTTCCACATCAAAAAAACAACTTAGAGGTAGTTAACTAGTGTAACATGGGTCTTGTAACTCAATTAGATCAGTAATTTTGAGTTAGAGGGATTGGAGTTCAGTTATGCATGTGTGATTGCTAAATTTTAGTGATCTAGTTCAGTTATTTTTAGATGTATTCAGTTAACTAACCTCTAACTATTGATAGAGTTAGTTGAAGGTCAGTTTTGTAGTGAAACAACAATATAACTTAGAGATATGTTAGTTAACTGGACAATCAACCCAAAATAGCTAATGCATGCAAGGAATTTGGATTCCTCAGCTAAAGTGGATATGACAAGGCAGTGTAATATGAGTTGTATACTAGTTTGAGTGTACATGTGTTGCATGAGGTTGTTGATCAATCCTTGGGAATTGTGCAAGAAAATAGGAGGGAATTCCTATATTTTAGGAGATATTTTCCTCACGAATTGCATAAGGAAATAGGAGGCTAGATGAGAAAATAATTGGATAAGAGTTGGTCAAAGTTTCATATTCAATAGAGAGAACAATTATTTGTTTGTAGGTTGTGCTCAGAGCTGGAGCAAGCAATTGTAACAGTTTCTCTGTTCAACTGATTAATGCAAAGAGTCTTGAGAAATTTTTCCCAATTGGGTTCCCCTAGAAATCACTATGTACGTGTGGTTTTTCTTGTTGCAAGTATATTCATGTTGTTCTAAATTGTGATTTCCATTCCGCAGTTCAGTAGAATAGAATTGTGTCTTTTGGTTTTCAGTTTGAAATGTTGATAAGTTTCAATTTATATCAAATTTATACATGGTATCAGAGCCCTAAAACCACTTCAGAACCAATATTTTGAACTTGTCTCTCAGGAATTTCGAATTTGTAGCTTCAGTGCAACAATTTTTCTTCAGGATGAGGAGAATTTCATTCATGGGCTGAGATTAGAGTATGCCCCAGAGGGTGGCTCAAATTTCATTGCTTGGAAGGATCAAATGGAGGCAATGCCTGATGACAATGGTGTGTTAGAATATGTGAAAACTGATACTACAAAATCTCTGCAGTCAGATGCATTTAAATTAGCCCCATGGAAGAAGGATGTTGCAAAGGAAAGGAGAGTTCTTTTGGAAGGTGTTAGAAACCACGTGGTCTCAAATATTCTTGGAAAAGAGACACCATTTTCTATGTGGAAGAAAATGACTGAGCTATTAAAAAATAATAGTGACCATAGAAAATTGGTCATGAAAGACAAACTTCGAAACATAACAATGTAAAAGAATGATACTATTCCATAATATCTCTTTAGGTTTACACAAGTTCGAGATGAGCTTGGAGGGGTTGGGGTGAATGTTGCAGAACATGACCTAGTGATCCTAGCTATTCTAGGCCTTCCAAAATCTTGACATGTCTACCAGGACTCTGTGAATGGAAGGGAAATATTACCAAATTGGGAAAGGTCGTGGTTCGATTTGGTTCAAGAGGAGTTCATGAGAAATAACAAAGATGGAGCATCATCCAAAGCTGAGGATGAAGAGAATTTTTCCTTAGGTTGGAAGGGGAAGAAGGGAAAAGGAAAGAAGACCCAAAGCAACTTGAATCTAGCCAAAATAATGGAAAGAAGAAAGACTTAAGCAAGATAAAATGCTTACACTGCCAAAAATATGGGCACTATGCAACAAAATGTCCGCACAAGAAGTCTACCAAGAAGCCTTCAAGAGTAGCAGGAGGTGAAGCATTGGCTTCACAATTTGAATAAGACTTCACCCTAATAACATGAATGGATAACACTATTATGGGGAGTGTGTGGTACCTTGATTTCGGTGCCTCGTTCCATATGACACGGTGTAAGGAGTTTTTTTAGTATCTTAGAGGATAAGGATTTTGAGATGCATATCAAAATGGGGGATGATGGGAGGTAAAATGCTATAGGAATTGGTAATGTCACCTTTGAGTGGGAGAAATCCCCTCCTCTTCACCTCAAATATGTTATGTTTGTACCTAGGTTGAAGAAGAACCTGATATCTATAGCGGTATTGGAGGATAGAGGATATGATGTTATTTTCAGTAAAGGGAAAGCCTTTATGAGGCACATAGCTATTGCGAAAGTGAAGCAGATCGAGGTTCAAGTGAAGAACCTATACAAACTTGAGGTGGGAGATTACTTTGCATTGAGAAGTAAGGCTGAAAAAGTATAGAGTTGATATGTTGGAGAACTCTGGCATAGGATATTGGGTCATATACACCATGGTGCCTTAAAATTCATGCAACAAATTACCACTAGTCTCCCTAAAGGTTCCATTGACCAGCAAGATGTCTACAAGGGTTGCACATTGGGGAAATATGCCAAATCCACATTCATTATCACCATTTATGGCATAACTTCCTTCATTCACCTATAAAAATACCACTCATCTAAGTGATCAGGGGCTGGAAATCATTGGATTATAGGGAGATGCTGTTAGTATGAGACTCGAGTTGATTTCAAGTATTGTAATGATGTCAAAATGTCTTGCTTGTTATGAGGAGAGGATGGGATTGAACTGGAGGAGTGATGCCGAATCAAGAAAATTGGGTTTGTAACTCTTCCTTTTACTAATAAAGTGTTCAAATATTTTTCCATATGCTTGTGTTATTCATTGATGCTTTCATATGTGTATTATGTACTTCATTCCATACTATGTTTAATCAATAGATCATTATCATATGCTTTGATTAGCTTTTGTCACCTGTCTGTGTGTAGGTACTCTTCAAGTGGATTAAGTACGGAGAGGAGCAACATAATTGGTCAAAGGAAATAAGGAGTAAGAGAAAGCTACAGGTAGGCTTTGTTACCTCTTATTTAATCTGTTGATCATAGAAAAAGTAGAGAGTGCTTTGCACTATTGTTCTAGACTTAGCTACTAGTCTAGGGGTTTAAGAGTTCATCCTGTAGACACTAAAACTTTCCAAAACAAGTATGATGTATGATCAGGGAATGTCAATGCATCTATGGGCAGAAGCATGCTACACAATAGTCTACTCGCAGAATCAGAGTCCTCATAAAATACATGGTATGATCACATCGAAGGAAGCTTTCTATGGGAGAAAGACTGATGTGTCTCGTTTCAAAATTTTTGGAGCTTCAGTTTATTGTGATGTCTCCAAGGATTCAAGGAAGAAACTTGATCCTATAATAGAGTTGGGAGTTTTTGTATGATACACTGAAACTCCACTCAATTACCGGGTGCATTTTCCTTCATTGAGGATGACAATTGTGAGGAGAGATGTCAATTTTGATGAGGGGGAGGCTATGAAGTGCTCACTAGAATGCGAGCTAAGTATACCACTGGAGCAGGAACTTCTAGCTCCAAAGGAGGAGCCTCGGGATGAGCTTCAAGAGGTTGTGGAGAAGCCACATGTAGTAGAGCAGACAAAAGGTAGAGTGGAGGCACCCACTCAACCAAAATATTCTAGAGAAGGGGGAAAGAGAACCAGAGAAGCTGATATACTATGGTATGATGCTAGGGAGAATGTGGGAGCCCCTACATCACAGTAAAGGAGATCACCTGATAGGTAAACGGGTTAGATGGCTTTCATGATGGAGCTCATTGAGACAGAGCCCGCTTCATTTGAGGAAGCAGTTTCTCAACCAATTTGGGTTGATTCCATGGTGGACGACTATGAATCCATCATGAAGAAAAATGTATGGGAGGTGGTGCCGAGACCAGAAGGGAAATTAGTGGTTGGTTCTAGATGGATCTACAAAGTGAAGCATGTAGCTGATGGGAGCATAGAGAACTACAAGGCCATATTTATGGCCAAAGGATTCTCTCAGGTAGAGGGAGTGGACGATGAGGAAAAATTTTCACCAGTTGCAAGATATTCCTTAATAAGATCCATTCTAGAATTGACTGTGTAGATCGGGTGGAAAATCCACTAGATGGATGTGAAGATCACCTTTCTAAATGAGGTTGTTGTAGAGGAAATTTACATAGAGGAGCTAGAAGAATTTGAGACACATGATTGAGAGTCACATGTGCCTAGACTCTAGAAAGCATTGTATGGTCTCAAACAGGCGCCCTGAGCATGGTACACTCAAATCGACAATTATATTAGTGGATTGGGCTTCACGAAAAGTGAAGAAGGTGGGAACCTATATCACATTGTGGTAGATGGTAAGTTGCTTATTCTTATTTTGTATGTTGATGATTTAATATTGACAGGTGATGAGAAAATGATCCACTCTTGTAAAGAGGATATTGCAAGGGAATTTGAGATGAAAGACATGGGCTTAATGCATTACTTCCTCAGGCTGGAAGTATGGAAAGGTGATGGTGAATTGTTTGTGTCTCAGGGGAAGTATACCTATGAAATACTTCAGAGATTTCACTTGGAGAATTGTAAGCTTACGGAAACACCTCTATCTAGAAACTGGAGGAAGGAGAATTCCACTTCAGGTGAAGAGGTTGATGCTGCCATTTATAGGAAACTTGCGGGGTATTTGATGTATCTTGTGAACACTAGAACTAACATGTGCTATGTAGTGAACCAACCTAGTCAAGCTATGGTGAGGCATACCAATATGTATTGGAAGGCATAAAAGCATGTGTTATGGTACCTCCAAGGCACTACTGAGTATGGATTATGGTATAGGAGGAAAGAGGGAGTGAATCTCCAAGACTTCACCGATGCAGATTAGGTAGGGAGTCCATTAGACATGAAAATTACTTCAGGTTTTATCTTCAATGTTGGGTCACAACTATTTCCTGGTACAACAAGAAGCAGAGGTTTGTCGTGCTTAACTCAGTAGAAATTGAATACATGGCTGCAAGTCAAGTAACATGTGAATCCATATGGATGAGAAAAATACTTGTGTGCATTTTTAGTCAGGAGATGGATCCGTCAATGATATATTGTGATAACTGGTGGGCTCCAGTATTGCAACAATAATGCTGCAACTCCTGGGACTCCCTTCTTTACTTTTATCAACCCGGTTGTTCGTAACAAACTTGGAAGCGACGGTGCTGTATGCACAAGTACTAGCTCTTGTCGCAGCTGTCACTTGGTCAACTGGCACAAGTCCGCCAGGGCTTTAGCCAACTTATATAAGCTCTTGGATGAAGCTTGTAAATGATGGATGAAAGCTAACTCAAAGGGGAGCTAATCTACTTGCGGAAAGAAACTGAAAGCAAAAGAGGAATGCAAACCCTAGCAAAACCTAATTCTACCAGCTAGTTCTATTGATGCAATAATGAGAATACAGACTGCTGAATGAGATGCCATTGAATTCAAAAAGGGAAAATGCACATGTCTTAGTCTACTTTTGTTCTAGAAGGTATCTTTTTGTATTTTCTTGATTAAGTGTCGATTTTCACATGCATATACTTGAACTGTGCTTCATTGTGCAGGAGTGGACCAAGGAAGAGGAATGCTTGGAAGCAGTTAGAGAGGCTCAGAGAGGGTCTAAGGGGCCCCTAGCACTCTTCCCCAGAGTCTCACAAGGGTTGGCTATCAGAAAACCTCACTTGTGAGCTTCTACAGGAAGTTTGCAGGGGTTCTACAGGAAACTTCAAAATTTCTACAGGAAACTTCAGAATTTCTACAGGAAACTTGGAAGTCGGTTTTTAGGAGGTGGATGCATGAGGGAAGGTGCATGAATGGGTCTAAAGGTAGGATAGGGGTCTAAACATGGCCTGAGGACTGGTGGGAGGTTTGGTGGAAGGCTGACTTGGCTCGGAGATGACTAAGGCAATGATGAGCAAGAAGGTAAGGCTTCGTAGACACAAAGGATAGATGGGAAAAAAAAGGCAGCTTAGCTATGACACAGAACAGGAGGCTTAGATGATGCTTTGGGAGGATGGATGAAGGAGGAGGATACCCTGCACGGTGGGCCTTGATCAATTCTACACAAACCTGCAAATGATCAGATCCTAGACTAATCTATTCTATCCATCAATCAACACAAATGAGCAGTAACTTTATTTGGGAAAAGAACCTAGTACACCATCTATGTAAGGAAACATTTCAGATGTCCAACCCCATGACTAATCTCTGCAATTAAACAAGCACACTAAAAGATTGCATAAGCAGCAAACTAGTGTTTTTGTGAGGCAGCCCTGTTTTCCTCAGTTCCAGCCCCAAACCCAATAAGGCCGAGGTGAAACCAGGAGTGTAGTTGTCTCTTTTTATTAGAGATCTTTGTTGTTATTATCCTACCAAAACATCTAAACCAAAACCATTCATAAACAGTGATCTATTCCAGCATCATAACAACATCTACTTAACAACAAGGTGTTCAAACGCATAAAAGAGAGGAAAAAAAATAGTGATACGTAAAGAAACACAATGGTACAGAAAGGAGGTCGTAGGCTCTTAGGTTGGGCCCAACCCTGAGAGCTTTGGCTCCTATAAAAACTCAAACTTGTTGGGAAACCAAACTGCTTATCATTATTCAAAAAGAGTCATAACAGTTTTTCCAAAAATGGCTACAAGAAAATAGAGCTGCTGCAGCACTGGAGTACAAAGTACAGAATAGGTTCAAAATTCTTTTTACGAAGGCTGAGGCCTCAAGATTTATAGATAACGAGGGACCTAGCTGGCCTCCTCAATCCGTGGAATTCGACTGTCAAACTGTGAGTCAAACAACTCCTTTCTAAATGCTAATTGGCTGCCTTCTAGATTCAGCTCGGTGGTCTTTGGAGCTCGGAGCTGAAGGTGAGAATCCCGAGGAAGGGTCATTGAATGCCGTTGACATCCCCCCTTCAAGTCCTCATTTCAGGCTTGGCTGCCTTATAGCTCATGATTGCCTTGACTTTGCTCCAATACGTCAAAAAACCTGAAATAGACACATGTTAACCACCTAGGAAAAGTAACTTCCCTTATTCGTACCAAAGACACAAACATACTAGAAATAATGCATAAACTATAGAAAATGATGGATTTGAACAAGGGCTGAACAATGAAAATGAGGCCAAATGAGCCCAAATTGTTACCAATTTTGGGGCTCATCATCACCCCCTGCTAAAAGGGTTTCTCATCCCTGAGAAACTAGTCCAACTCCTCATCTTTCATTGCTTTGATGGCCACTCTCACATCCCAGGCTTCTGAATTAGTGTCCTCAACACTGTCATGAAATCTAGCCTTCCTCTCCACTTCTTCCCACTGCTTATGCTCCTCCTCTTCTGATCCTCCCTCTAATAATCCCAACAGCAAGGGTGGACTTAGCTTGAGGCCTATCCAACTGGCTTGGAGGTTTTGCATAGACTTCTTGTAGAGAGGTACCTGTGCCAGGGCCTCCCTCATTCGAGTTGGAGTGTGATATTCCCGAATCTTGAGGCTGTGGGACAATGTGTTCCACCTACGAGTGCAAGCATGAACACAATTTTCCCCAAGTAACCTTTCCATGTCCTTGAAGTGTGCTATGTCCTGGGCCTGACGATCCATGTAATCCAGTAATCCCTGGGAATCGGTTGCTAGGTGCTGGTGAGCGGATATCAGTGTTGTAGTGTCCCCTGGCTCTGCTCTGATCAACAGCAGTTCATGTAACTCCCGGTCCATGATATTCCTGACCTCAGCTGCTCTCTTCTCTTCGTGGTTTAACCATGAGGTCATTTCCATCAGCTGCATATCCCCTACTGCTGGGTTGGGGTCCCACGAAGTGATGTTTGGAAGTGCCAAGTTATGGAGGTAAAACTCTGAGAGCTTGGCTTTATCTTCCGAGGAACTGGTGTTACATAAATCTGTGAATTGCTGGGTGTTCTGGATATGAGAGATACCCCTCTGCGCCAATGTATTAATTTGGAACTGCAGTCACTGGTCCCGAAGGTACAAGCCATAAGATTTAGCTGGCTGCCTACATTGGAGTGCTTCCATTGCCCAACTGGCCATACAGGCCAGTTGTGCCTCCTTTTCTTGCACCTGTTGCCTTAGTGATTGTACTTCAATATCTGCCTGCAGTTCCCTTTCCTGTAGCTTCTGGTCAAATTCCTCAAGATCAACTTGCATCTCTTCTTCCCCTTGAGGCTCTGCTGAGGGATCCTTGGCTGCCATGCCCTTTTCTTTCCTTTGTTCCTACAGCTAGAGCTGGTGCCTGAGCAGCTCATTTTCTTCTCTCAATTTGGCTTGCTGGGAGCTTTCCACATGCCTTACTCTTGCCAGCTCCCTTTGTGCTTCCTTGAGCCTTTCCTCTAGAGGCCCAATATCCACTACTCCCTTAGATTTAGCTATCCTCATCCACGTGTGGGTTCGGACCCGTTCTTCTTCTAGTGCTAAAAACAGTGGCACTGTAAACTTTTGGGGAATAATTCTGCCTACTTCCAAAAAGTTATAATAAGAGCCCAAGTTGGGCCGTGGGCTTGGCTCTGCAATATCATCAGGTTTCTCCTCCTTTGGTGGTGACTCGGCTGCTCCCTCCTCCTTTGGCGGTGACTCAACTGCCTTCTCCTCCATCTGCTCAGTTTCCTTGAGCCTAGCCAGAGTTTCCTGTAGAATGGCCTTAGCATCTTGTAGAGAGGCTTGTGAGCTCATTTTTTCCACTCTGTCCTTCCATGAAGATGTTTTCGGGCTTCCCCTCTCATAAGTGATGGAGGCTTTGGAGGGGGACTTATCCCTTGGCGTGGTAGGAGCATCCTCAATAATGATAGGTTCTTTGGATGGAGGCTGGAGTCTGCCAGTCTTAATTCTCACACTCCTCCTTGCTTTTCAATACAAAGGAGTCTCCCTTTTTCATTTTTCTTTTGGCTTGGGAGGAGTACTTAGGGCGGCCAACACAGCTGCTGTCTCCCTAGCTAGGATTTCAGCTGATTTCTCCTGCTGTTGTTCTCCTTTCGGACTTCCTGTAGTGGTAGCTTTCTGGCTTCTTGTAGAAGCCGTTTTCAATTTTCCTGTAGAGGGACCTTGCTGTTTCCATGAAGGAATTCTTCGCTCCCTCCTTGTAGGACCACTCTGCTGCTCCCCTGCAGGAGCATTTTGTTGCTTCCCTGTAGGAGCACTCTATTGCTTCCCTGTAGGAGCACTTTGTTGCTTTCCTGTAGGGGTACTTTGTTGTTTTCCTGTAGGAATCGAGGGAACAGTTTTAGCCTGCTTGGCTGTGGGAAGTTTTTCTTTCATCCTGGCTAAGGTAGCCTTAGGGGTGTCCTTACTGTCCTGGACTTTCTCAGTCCGCTCTTCCCTGCTCTGTAGTCTCTTTTCTCTGGGCGTTGGGGCAATCCCAACATCCCCTCTTTTGGCAGCTTGCTTTACTGGTGTTCCTTTTTGCTCCTTGTTGGGGGCTTTGCCCTTGGTGTCCTGTCTTTTGGTCTTCTTCTCGGCCTGCATAGGATCCTTCTCTTCACTGCTAGAGGAAGTAAGCTCCTCAGCTAAAACTCGGATGTCATCATCCTTTGTCATATTCCGAAAAATCTCCCATGAGAGAGGGACGGTGAAAGTGTGGAGTGCATGTTCCACAAGGAGCTTTATAAGCCCATGATGTGCTAGCTGGTCCAGTGTCCCTTCTCTGAGCTTGGTGGCACATTCAGTCATGGACTACAAAAGGAAGTATGGAATGCTCAATTTCTGCTCCGAGGGGAGGTCCATGTGGTGCCTGAGCTCTGTGAGCAGCCGAAAGTGATAACCATATATGATACTAAACCACCCGTCGCAAGTGATATACTTCATAATTTGGAGGCTGACTTCACTCCAGAGCGGCTGCAGGCTAGTCCTCCTCACTCCGTTTTTATCCTCTGAGAATTGTTCTTCAGGCAAGAAGAATTTTTCTTTAGCCTTCTTACCCAGCTTCCTTTCCTCCTTATCCCACGGAATTCCCATTGGAAGACCAGTCACCCTGCTGATGAGCTGCGGTGTGAGTCTGAGGGATAATCCTCTGAAATTGACGATGGCCAATGTTTTTGACTTCGGCTCCAGGGACCGGAGGAATTCTTCTGTAATTTCATCGTCGTGCCCCTGGAGCTTGTCACAAAATGACATCCACTGTGCACGGGAGAACAGTTCTACCACCTCAGGGGTCTCCCGTAACTTCTTTGAGTCTGATGGTTCTTTACGAATGAACCCGCCCGACATGATCAAATTCTGTGTTTGCGCTCTCGGACTGAGAATTCTGAGCGGATTCTTTCCTTAGAGCAGAAAAAAAGAGACCTTTGGTCGATTGCCCTGCTGACTTTGTCGGCTCAGATGTACATAGGAAGGATTTCGAGAATTTCCACCCGGAGCGCAGAGCCCATCTCCGTTATGCACGCAGTGGCAAAAAAAATTGCAGTTTTGACAGTGTTTCAGCAGGGTATCACGTTCGACAGAAAGGAATTTCCATTTATGCGTGAAGAAAGTTCTCATGCAGATGACTACGACGATTCTAGCAGCGACGCATACATCAAACGAGACAGAATTACACTTGAATTTCCCTACCCCTTTCTACGTCGATTGCACCACCTTTGAAAGGAAATTTTCTTTGCATGAGGAGGTTAAATTCTGCCTACCTCTGAAATTCGCCTGCTCGACGTGAACAGTCCGCTCTGTTGCAGATGCCGCGTTTCCTGTAGTGCAGTTTCCTGTAGGAGTTCGTTCTTGGCTTCCAGAGGAGTTTACGGTAGCGTAAGACCAGTCTGAGCGGCAGCAGGATGCTCGAATCAGGCAGAAGACTTCGGGTTAATCGCTTGCAGAGGAAGAGGACGCACATTCGGCTGGGAAACGGTTGTTTCATAAATGATTGCAGTTCGTCATAAAAATCCACCGACTGATTTCGAATTTCTGCGAAATCCATGGCGCGGGGTTGAGTTGTCCCTGATTGTCCGTTGGCCGACGTCATCGTAATCATATCCCAGCGTGCCCCTGACCGCCGAATTCTCCCCACAGGAGTGACCACCGCCAATCTTGTCATACTTCCGCTTCTTCCCGACTGGACCTTTCGCACGTGCCGATTGTTCATCCTTCCTGCACAATTGATCCAGTTCGGATCCTACGAGGCCGCTTGACAGGCTGTGGTGGCCAGTTGAGCGGAAACCCCTTGTTCAATCCGCCCATTTCCAAAGTTGTGCATATTCAGAGTATAGTTTATGCTATGGGACGAAATAAGGTTAGTTACTTACCTGTGCGGCCGTGGATGTGATTTCTTCCAGGGTTCAAGACGATGGATGCCGGTCTGCATGCTGCTGCTCTTTTGGTTAGGTGCTGGAGCTTCTCCGGATTGGCTGCTGCTGGCTGGGAGTCTCGGAGACCCATCCCTCTGGTGGTGAATGTGGAATGCAATGATCCTGTGAACTACTGGTGTCTTCGTGGTAGGTACTCCAGCTGGATCAGCTGCTACAGGATTCCTGTAGGACATCCTGTAGCTGTTTCTCCCCTTGGGGTGCATGCTGACATATTTAGACTTTTATTGAACAGGTGAAAGGTCCTGAGGTTGCCTAACAGGTGAGTGCTCGAGCCTCAGGAGACCTTGTTTCTGAATTTGAAAAGAAATCCAATGTCCCTTATTTGAAAAACAGAGCTTTCTTTGCATGTGCAGGTATGCTTGCTCAGATTGGAGTTGTGGCGGTGAAAAGAGGTGGAGCGAGTGGGGAATGATAGAGAAGGGTGGTGGCATGCTCCCTTGGTCGACTTAACGCTCCAAATTTCTCCTTGTATTTGATTCTAGCCCACTCAAACATTCTATAGGAAGTTTCTTGTAGAAATACAGAACTACCTGTAGAAAGTCCTGTAGCTTCCCGTAGAAGGTCAAACCAAGATCCGATTGCACCCAAACTTTGCAAAAGTTAGTGTCCATGGTGGATGTGCATGAGAGGCTGTCTGGTAGCTTGATAGAAACCCATGTCTGTGAGTTGACAGTCCTCCTTTGGTGCGTTGTTTACGTGCAAAAATTCAAAGATCAATTGTTTTTTTCTTGTTCTTTTTTCATCTTTTTCTTCTTTTTTTTTTTTTTTTCTTTTTTCCAAGAGACAGCAGGGGTGCCTCAATGAGGTTTTCACCCCTACCGCCTGCCCCGGGCACCTTGAAAAGGTTTTCACCCCAGGATCTTTTATTTCCATTCCTTTTTTTTTTTTTGAAAGACAGCAGGAGCGCCTCAATGAGGTTTTCACTCCTACTACCTGCCTTGGGTGCCTCAGAAAAGGTTTTCACCCAAGGATCTTTTCTCTTTCTTTTTTTTTTTTTCTCAGAATATGAAATGAGGCTCAGGGTGTGCCCAAAACAGAGGCAGAACCCTTCTCTATGACCAGCACTGATTATTCCATAGTTTTGACGAATTCTTGCCTTGACAGAGGCTTCCTGTAGATCTTGAGTCGATGTCCATTGACAAGCATGGGAATGGCTTCTTCATCAATAGTTCGGATAAGAACAGAGCCATTATCATTACACTTTTCTACTGCATATGGTCCCAGCCACCTCGTTCTCAGTTTTCCCTTGAAATCCTTATGTCTGGAATCATATAGTAGCACCCAATCTCCCGGCTGGAATTGTTTGTCATTGAGGTGCCGGTCATGCCACACCTTCCTCTGAAGTTGTATCACTTTTGAGTGGAGGAGGGCCTGCATTCGAAGTTCATCTAACCCATTTAGCTGCATTAACCTTTCTTGTTGAGCATGACTGAGGTCTAGGTCCAGCTGAGCTGCCATTCTCAAGGTGTTGTACTCAAACTCAATTGACAGCAAAGCTCTCT
>APFE030428628.1:0-32767 GCA_000404065.3 Pinus taeda
AACATTCCCCCCCCCCTTAGCATGTTTCGTCCCCGAAACATGGGAAGAACACAAATAATAAGATCTACTCAAAATAGTAGTCCACTGATACTATGCACGTGCATCTAGCCATCCAAGAGGAAGGTGAACCCTCGATCTCGTTGGTGCCTCGCTCGCTTGAGATGGAAGTTGATCGTGGTAGCTCTTTTGTGTTGATGTGTAGTAGGTGGCTCTTCGCTTCTCCTTATCTATCTTGTGGGGGTTGTTGTCCTTGTGACTAACTGGTTGCCATCTTGATGGTTTTCTTGCAGGGTGATGTGGGTGATGATATGTTGAAGTTTTAACCCACGGTGTCGTCTTCTTTAATTCACCCTGTTGAGGTGCCTGTTGTGGTGTCTTCTTTTCCAATATTACTTCAACCACTGATTCCTCCTCTGATGTATCAGCACCTGCAACCTTTTCTGCTTCAGCCTCTGTTTGTGTCTGATTGTCGACCATCAACTACTCATCATCTGATATGTCAAACCCTAGAACATCTTCTACTTCAGCCTCCTTGGACTCTATCTGTTTATTAGTGGAAATATCCTATAATGTAATTTTCTTCTTTTTATACGAGAGCTTCAGGAATTTCTTCTGGACATTAATATTGATAGTACCTACCGATTCCATCCAAGGGTATCCCAAAACAACATCTATGTTATCCATATCTGAAGCATAAAAATACCATGAAACACATACTTTCCATAGAGTCAAATCCTTAATAATTTTACCATCCTTATCATCAACCTGTGTATTTTCAATTGTTTTGCTGGGACTTGCAATTTTTTTGCCAATTTAACATTGATGAAATTATGTTTACCATTAGGATTGATAGAAACAATGATCTTCTCTTTCTGAATCAATCCATGAACCTGCAGTAAGGATATACCAGTAGGAAATACCTCCTTATGTATTTCATTCTCCTTCTTTGTAGCCTTAGACCATTTGTCCAAAAGGACTTTTTCAAATTCTGCATCTGAAAGTTTGGTCAACTGCTTGTGGTCAAGTGATTTCCACCACCATGTGGAAGCCTCATCTATTAAAAATAACCACATTTTACCCCTCCAATCTGTCTTAAATATACGCTTTCAGTCCTTTATGAATTCTTCAATAGTTGGACCATCATCTTTTCCTGTAAAGAATAGAACCTTGCTAGAAGCCATAAAGAGGGTTTTGAAAAAGAAAACTTGGCGAAAACTTGAAATTGTCACAGTTTCGTCAATATTGCTCAGAATCCTTATTATGACCTGTTTTTAGATATGAAACAATCATTTTGCATCTACCCATGTGATAGAAATCTTGATCTCAGCACTGGAATTCCAGATATGCGCTGCTACTCTCCCGCCGTCACCCAAAATTTCTGAAAAAAAGTGCTGATTTTAAATTAGCGATATCTCCCTCATCCGGACTCCGATTCGCCTAATGTTTTTTTTGAAATTGAGTGTTTTTTCACAAAGATTCCAGATCTGCAATTAGATCTTGCAGATATTGCATCAAGACGTCTAGATCTGCGCCACAAACACGCTGCCCTAAAAAATTAGCTGCAACCCCACTGATTTTTAGATCAGCGATATCTCCTTCATCCGGACTCTGATTTGGCCGATTTTTTTTTTGAAATCGGCTATTTTTTCACAAGGAATACAGATCTGCAATCAGATTTTTCAGATCTTGAACCAAAACATACAGATCTGATCTGCAAACTTGCCGCCCTTGAAACCCTGCAAAAAGTAAAAAAAAAAATCTCCACTTTTGTGCCCAAGAAATAACAATATAGAAATGCTTTATTGATCAAACCCTTATGGCAGGGAAACACCATACAATCACTCCGTAAGGAAGGAGAATACTCTACAAGCCATATGCTTGTTCATACAAGACTATTTCTCTTCATATCTATCCATGTGGAGTCTCTAGCCTCTATATAGGCCTCATACATACAATACCATGTATCATTACCATGGTTTCCTCATACCATCAACTAATACCATGGGCCCCTTACATTATTATTAACTACTTATGGTCCCTTACATGACATGGGTTAACCACCTTATTTATTACTATGGCCCATCCCATTATTACATTATTACCTTGGGTACATCCCTTGGTACCCCATATTATCCCCCCTAGGTATATAACATTCCACCCCCCTAAGCATGTTTCGTCCCCGAAACATGGAAAGAACACATATAATAAGATCTACTCAAAAGAGTAGTCCACTAGTACCATGCATGTGCATCTAGCCATCCAAGAGAAAGGTGAACCCTCGATCTCGCTGGTGCCTCGCTTGCTTGAGATGGAAGTTGACTGTGGCAACTCTTTTGTGTTGATGTGTAGTAGGTGGATCTTCGCTCCTCGCTATCTGCCATACGGGGGTTGTTGTCCTTGTGACTACTTGGTTTCCATCTTGATGGTTGTCTTGCGGGGTGATGTGGGTGATGATATGTTGAAGTTTTAACCCACGGTGTCTTTTTCTTTAATTCACACTGCTGTGGTGCCTGTTGTGATATCTTCTTTTCCAATATGACTTCAACCACTGCACCCTCATTTAATGTACCTGTAACCTTTTCTGCTTCAGCCTCTGTTTGTGTTTGATTGTCGATCATCAAAGGCTCATCATCTGATATGTCAGTCCCTGGAACATCTTCTACTTCAGCCTCCATGTACTCTTCCTGTTTATTGATGGAAATATCCTGTAATGTAATTTTCTTCTTTTTATACCAGAGCTTCAGGAATTTCTTCTACACATTAATATTGATAGTACCTGCAGATTCCATCCAAGGATATCCCAAAACAACATCCATATTATCCATCTCTGAAGTATAAAAATATCCATACAACACATACTTATCCATAGAAAGCTTCAAATCCTTATAAAGTTGAACATCTGCATCATCAACTTGTGTGTTTTCAATGTGTTTTGTTGGAACGTGCAATTTTTTTGCCAAATTAACATTGATAAAATTATGCTTGCAATTAGGATTTATAGAAACAATGATCTTCTCCTTCTGAATCAATCCATGAACTTGCAGTAAGGAGACACCAGTAGAAAATAACCCCTTATGTGTCTCATTCTCCTTTTTTCTAGCCCAAGACCATTTGTCCAAAAAGAGTTTTTCAAATTTTGCATCTGAAAGTTTGGTCAACTGCTTATGGTCAAGTGATAACCACCATTTTTCAGCTTCATCTCTCATATTAAGCACCATTGGAATCTTCCAACGTCTCCCATGTGTGGACTTGTATCTCTGTATGAATTCTTCAATAGTAGGACCATCATCTTTTCCTGTAAAATATAGAATTGCCATGAAGAGGGTTTTCAAAATATTCACTCTACTTGGAGCAAGTTTGAAATTGTCACAGTTCCTTTAATATTGCTCAGAAACCCTATTATGACCTAGTTTTGGAAATGGAACAACCATTCTGCATCTGCCCATGTGATAGAAATCCTGATCCAGACACTGGAATTTCATATCTGCGTTACTACTCTCCTGCTGTCACCACAATTTCTGCAAAAAAGAGCTTATTTTAAATCAGCGATATCTCCCTCATCCAGACTCCGATTCGACTGATTTTTTTTTTTTTTAATTGGGTATTTTTTCACAAAGAATCCAGATCTATAGATAGATTTTATAGATCTTGCACCAGAACGTCCAGATCTACGCCGCAAACTCGCTGCCCCGAAAAATTGTCTGCAACCCCACTGATTTTTAAATCATCTCCTTCATCCGGACTCCGATTCGACCGATTTTTTTTTTGAAATCAGGTATTTTTTCACACAGAATCCAGATCTGCAATTATATTTTGCAGATATTACACCAAAACATACACATCTGATCTGAAAACTTTCCATCCCGAAATCCTGCAAAAAAAAAAAAAATCTCCACTTTTTTGCCCAAGAAAGTGCTATGATACCACTTGTTATAGCTCTGATACCACTTGTTATAGATCTAACCTGGAAATATTATAGATATGATATGAAAATATAAGACAATGCAAATAAACCCAGAAATAATATGAAATGATTCTTTATTTATCAAAACCCTTAAGGTAGGGCAACACCATACATTCACTTCTTAAGGAAGAAGAACACTCCACAGGCCATATGCTTGTTCATACAATAATCCTTGACACAAATCCTTCACCTCCCTCCATGTAGAGTCTCTAGCCTCTATATAGACCTCATACATATAATACCATGGATCATTACCATGGTTCCCTTATACCATCGAACTAATACCATGGGCCCATTACCTTATTACTAACTACTTGTGGTCCCTTACATGATATGGGTTAACCACCTTATTTATTACTATGGCCCATCCCATTATTACATTATTACCTTGGGTACCTCCCTTGGTACCCCATATTATCCCCCCTAGGTATATAACAGAAAGCCCTACTTGTCTACTTTCCAACCCAAGTGGAATTTCTGGATTTGGATGTCATTTGCCCCTCCAAAACTTCAATCTCCCAAGACTGCTTCCTGTGGGTGCAAAAGGTGGCAGAGAAGTCATTTTTTGTCTGTTTTTTACCCCTTAGGCATCCCAGAACTTGATGAAAACCTTAGGTAATTCATGAGCATGCATAACTTTTCATAACAAATCCAGAAATGCAAATTTTTCCTCTAGAGGATCTTCCAATTATAAGCGCGTGCCAAGTGGCGCTACACGTTGGGCAGGAAAATCTGTTTTGAAGCCAAAAAATTCAAAATTGACAAAATTTTCTCCAAACTTGCTGAAATTTTGACTGAAGGTTCATCATCAAGTATCATTCTTAGCCAAAGAAGCTTCGGCCCAGATTCAGAACCTATCATGCCTTTTGCGTCATTTTAGTGCCCTCCTTAGTCTCACTTTTAGGATTTTGATCCTTGCTTTGCAAACATGAGTTCGCACCCAATAATGGTTTTTCATGTGCCTGAGCATGTCCTTGTCCTTGTTTGCCTTCGCCAACAACTTCTCTAAGTGGATGTTGACTCTCTCGAGCCAAGACTCCCAATCGGCGTTGATCTCTTGCTCAAGTGAAGTGAACTCCACCCTCCTCCTTTGGGGCATCTTTGGCGATTTTTCCTTATGTTTTTGCCACCTCTATGAGGCCTCCTAGGTTCATGTACTTCTGTTGGTGAATCACTGTGGGTCTCCTCCTCATGATCATATGACAAATCAAATGCCCTCTCTACTAGTGGATGAACTGTCTTGGAGCTGCCTTGAATTGTCTTGATGCAAAATAGGTGATTTTATGGTGTGCCTTGACCTTTGCCACCAAGGGGAACAGTGATAGGTGGGATTGTGGAGGGTGGAAACAATGAGGGATTTAGGGACTGTTGGGGTAGGGTTTAGTTAAGGGAACAGGGAATTAGAGAGTACTTTGGGAGCTTTGGTATAGGACTAGGGTTTGGGAATAGTGGGATTAGGTATTAGGGTTTTTAGTTTTAGGGATAAGGGGATAAGTAAGTGTAAATGAAACGGGAGAGGGAAAGTAATATGAGTGAAGTGTAGTGAGAGAAAAATGAAAATGGGGATACAATGGCAAAACTGCAATTTTGCAAACCCTAGGCAATTTTCTCAACACAACTTTGCAAGGAACTAGGGTTTTGTTTTTAACTTATTGAAACACCATAAACACTGATGGAAACCCATACTTTGGCAATATGGAGGTGTTAAATTACTTGTGGAATGAAGAATTTTCAATTTGGAGGAAGATTTGGATGAATTTTAGGCTTTTTAGCCCAATGCGTCATGCCATCTCTATGCGCCGCGCCAATGTATGTTTTGCACTGTGGAGGGCAGCCCAATGCGCCACGCCATCTCTATGCGTAGTGCCTTTTTGCAGGATCCTTTTGGAGGACTTCCTAGTGTCCAAATTGGGTGTAGGATAGCTCTTTGGAAATTTATTGAGTCTACTTTCCAACCCAACTGGAATTTTTCAATTTGGAGTTCATTTGACCTATCAAAAATCAAATCACCCAAGACTGGTCAAAATGTGCAAAATGAGGCTACCTAAAGGCAGAGTGTTGTTGCAGTAAACTTTTGAAGGTGTTCCTCAACTCCAAATTGAGCTCCTGATAGCTTGTTGGAAAGCTCTTTGTATCTAGTTATCAGTTGAATCACCAAGAAAGTCATTTGGCCAAAAAATCTAGGAGAAAACTTGATTTTACCAAGGTCACTTCAGAGGTGCATCAATTCTCCCGAGGCAACTGTATTTTTTACATTTCTCTAAAACCATGACACCTGTGTAAAAAGTGAAGGATTTTTTTCTTCCTTGGACTATTGTGGAAAAAAACCTCTCTCATTTTTCCCAAATCAATCTTTTATTGCTCAAAAACATCATTGGAGTAAAACCTATCCCGATGTGTGGAACAGGGGATTTGTCGAAATGAAGCAAAATGAAGGGAATAAGGGGCTTCTAAATTCTTGAGAAAATTTTTGGAAGTAGGGAGGGATGTTAGGAAGAAGGGCAAAGTGTAATTTCAATTATTGAGTGAGGGGAAAGGGTCCAAAAGTGCAAAACACAGGCCTAGCCTAGAAAATAGGGTTAGTAGCAAGAAACTAGGGTTTGTGCGAAAATGAGGAATTTGGGGGATCTCAGTGATGGGAAGTGTTTAATAAGGTACATTAAGGATAGGGGAAGGTGTATGAACATCAGGATACAAGTTTTGCTGATGATTTGACTATCCAAGAGAAATTACCTTCAAAACCCTAGGAGAGAGAAATGAACCTTACCTAGGCACAAGTGAAGCATGAACAAGGTATAAAATGACCCAGTGGAACTTGACATGATGATAACAACCCTATGAATGATGGTACACTTAGCTGAATGGTGACATGGACCGACATTTGGACAACTTTGAAAGGAGTAAAAACAAACCCTAAACCTAATGCCTAGTGACCAAATTTTGCTTGAAGACTCACTGAAATGACAAAATTTGACCTTGACATCTTAAAATCACTTTGTAAGAGCATGTTTGATCACTGGAGGAAGGCTGCAAAGACTGACACTAACAACTTCAACAATGTCTCATATTTTTATGTGATGGTAAAATATTTATAGTCGATTACTCTTGTTGGATAAAACCAAGTCAATAACACGTCCTTGTTGAAAAAATCATGGTTTGTAACTCATCTACTATATGGGTTTTTTTTTGTGTCATCACCCATTTATGATTTAAGATCATTTAGAAAACACATTAATAAGGATGACATATTTTTTTTTTTCTTTTTGACACAAGTAAGGAGTTTCTATTAATTTTGTGCCCGATCACAGTAAAGTATTAGAGAGATTTACATGTTGTCCAAATATAGAGATGCTTCAAGAAGGATATCAGGAAGTATCTCAAAATTCTCTATTAGATTTTTACTACATGCCTTTTTAGAACCAAAAGTAAGGCATTTGCTACTATAAAGTATATAATATTGGTCATTCAACAAAATACATTTGCAAGGAACTGACATATATTACTGTGGAGGGTCAATGGATATTTTGTTTGTGGCGCTGCCTAGGGCACTGCTAGTTGTACTTCTATTGTCTTGATTGTCTTTTTGTTCTTGTAGATTTGTTATTTGTCGACGTTCCCATTCCATCTTGTCCTCTAATTGGAGGATTCTATCTTATTTTCATTGCACTTGTTCTATCAAGGAAATAATATATTGTCGAATTTCGATGAATTCCACAAACCAATCCAATGGAGGGAATGGACATTGTTGACAATGATGAGCCATTTTTGAGTGGCAACCTGTGCGACAACTTTTTAGCAAAGGTTGGAATGACGCCACATTCAAAGTACCTGTATTTTGAGCTCCACATAGAGCTATAAAAAAGCATGAATACCCATTGGCTCGACACTAGGGAGCAAGAATGAATACCCAAACAATATTTCTTCGCTCCTGGATTTTATTTTTGTGGGATTTTCTTATACTCTTTGAACCACTAAGAGACTAAATTGGAAGTTATAGAGAGTGTGGCTATCACTTTCTGGTTTAGATGATCATTTTTCTTCCTAATCCATGCATATGGATAAGTTTATAACCCCTATTGAGAAAGCCTTGCTATGCTGCACCTATCACAAGAAAAATCGTGTAAATGATTAGAGATCCAAATATCTCATGCATTCTTATCTCATCATTCTTGAATGTTGGTTGCAATTCCTTATGTTCTCATGCTTCCTGAGCTAATCTCAATGCCATTTCCACTAGTTTTCTCCTGATGATACCCATGTAGCATGGTATAAAGTCAGAGAGGATATGAGATGAAGGATTGGATGTGATATTCAACACTAACTGTGAATCAATACACCTCAATCATGCAATTATTGAGCCTGCCACTTCCTGTGACGAGACTGGGGAAGTATGCCCAGACTGCGTTAAATATTTAATTTTACATTCCAGCTTCAACTACATATGAGGAGATATGTCACCTTGAGTTGCATTACTAGGACCTTGCCTTGTGCCATGAACACTTTTTCCTTGAATCTTATGAATATAACCTTGCCTTAATCCAACAATTTTGAGGAGAGCCTTGTTGGGTAAATAACTCTTAGACTTTACCCATTCTATGTTTCTTTAAATAGGAGGCGAGCTAGGATTCATATTTAAACTAATCATGGGATAACCATCCACTTAAGGGAGCCATTGACCTCAGATTTCCCTTCTTCCAACTGACGTGTGTTGGCTTATAAATTGACTTCCTTATTTTGAATGTGAATGATATGAAAATAAGATTTGTTAGGAAATGTCTCGAGAATAACATATATTATTTGAAGGAGGAGAGCGATTTGATTGTTCTTAGGGAGGGAACCCCATTGGAGGAGTTGGATGGTTATTAGTGAGTCCCACAGAGTGACAATGAAAGGAATATCTTATTTTTTTGGCTAATTGAAGACCGAGGAAAAGGTCATACATCTTGGTAATATTGTTCAATTTTTTACCTAATCCCCATGAACAATTTGTTTCAATTTATCCTTCACAATTAATGGGAATCCCTCCTCTTGACACCCCTTGGTTATTTTTGGAGGCGCCATAAAAAAAACATAGTCCAACTTTTTAGTTGTATTCTTAAATCCTTGAGTCAACTTATGTTACACTAAGTTTCCAATATCGAGGAGCCAGATGTTTTGGAATATTATTTGAAGGTTGTTATGTAACCAAATCAAAATAGCACAAAAACATAAGAAAAAATAGATCAATGACTAGATAATAATCCACTTTGAGGGGGAAACCTCCCTTTACATCACATAAATGAACAATTTGGATGATTCAAATGACAAGACCTCCTTGGTATATATCGGAGTCTAAAGGTTCAAAATATAATTAGGGCCTCCAAAACACTAATATTGTAAGGGATCAAGAATAACAATAATGGGTTTTTATGGGGCACAACAATAACAATATGGGGGCTACACTAGTATTATAGGGACCTAACATGCCCCTATCCTTTAAAAAAGTTTTGGCCTCAACACTTGAGTAGTTTTAGATGCTTCTATATGAAATAATCATCCTCCCATGTTGAATATTCAATAGGTAAGTTCTTCCACTTAATGAGATACTTTGAAATTGATCGATTTTGTCGTTGTTGGATTCTTGTTTTCATGATTGCTTTCATATCCAATATGATTTTTCCTTCCTCATAAAGTTTTGGAAATATAGTTTGAACTAGAAGCTTGTCACCTATAACCTTCTTTAAGCATGAAACATCGAAAAATGGGTGTACTCCTGAAGATGCAGGAAAATCTAATTTGTATACCATAGTACCAATCTTTTGCAACACCATGTAAGGGCCATAGTACTTGGGTGATAATTTATTATCCTTCCTAGCTTGCTTGAGGGACATTTGTTTCTATGGTTGTAGCCGTAAAAATACCCAATCACACACATCAAAACTTCTTTCACTACAATGCTGATCTGCTTGTTGTTTCATCTGATTCTGCACTAGAGTTAGGTTATCCTTTAAGAGTTGGAGAACTTGTTGTTGATGCTCAATGTGATTTTCCATTGTTGAACCTTAGAATTATCTCTTAAAAATGATGTGATGGACGGTGGATAATATCCATAAATCACCATAAATGGGTTAATTTTTTTGTGGTATGGAAGGAAATGTTATACCACCATTTTACCAGAGGTAACAACTTGACCCATTATTTTTGTTTATTAGATACAAAGAAACGAAGATATCCTTCCAAACATTTGTTCACTATCTTAGTTTTCCCAACAACTTGAGGATGACAAGATGAGATATGAGCTAATTGAGTACAAAGACAAGAAAATAATTTAGTCCAAAAATTTCTAGCAAAAATGGGATCTCTATCACTTACAATAATATTTGGGTTTCCATGTATCTTTTGAACTATTTTCAGAAATGCAGTAGCGACTGTTACTGAGTTTGAAAGGATGAGATAGTGCACAAAAGTGTGCATGCTTGTTAATTCCATAAGTTACCACCATGATGACACTCTTATGTTCATACTTGGGTAAAATTGTGATATAATCCATTGGGACCTCCTCCCAATGCTAACTTGGAATGGTTAATGGTTGTAAAAGAACTGGGGCCTTAATTTTCTCAACTTTATTTTGTTTGAAGACCAAACATTCTTCCACAAATAGATTTAAGGCCATCCACAAAAATTTCTTCTTGACCCTGTGTAAGTTTTTAAAAATGCCAAGTGTCCTCTTATAGGAGAGGTGTGCAATTCCAAAAGAACCTTTTGTTTGAGTTGGGAGTTCGTACATAGATATAAGTGATCTTTGTACCACAATGAATCATTTTCTTAGATAAATGTATCATATGCACTAGGATCTTGCTACAACTTTTGAATGAGTGTATGCACCTCTTTGTCTTTCTTCCATTCATCCCTTGCTTCAATTATCCAACTAGGTTAGATAATAGAAATGGCATAGAGCAATGCTTCTGCATCCTCATCCCTTCTTAAGACTGAATTTACAACAACATTTTTCTTCATTTTTTGTAGATGATTTAAAATTCATAACCCAACATCTTTGTGACCCATTTTTTTTACTCTTTCGAAGATTATTTTTGTGGCAAGAATTATTTAAGACTATCATGCTCTGTTTTTACATTGAAGTGCCTTCCCATTATGTAAGGGCGTGATTTCTTCAAAGCATGTAGTATTTCCAAACATTTCCTTCTCATAAATAAGTTTGTGCAAATACTTTCCCTTGATTAGACGACTTTCAAAACTAATGGGCCTTACTTCTTGCATTAAAACAACACCGATACCATTTCTTGAGACATCACATTCCACAATAAAGGTTTTTGTGAAGTCTAGTGTAGCTAAGATCGAAGCTCGAAACAATGCCTCTTTAAGATGTTCAAAGGCCTTAGTTGATTTTGGAGTCCAAACAAATGCATCTTTCTTTGGTAGTGTTGTTGTTATTTTCCCATAAATTCTTAACAAACTTGTGATAATACGTTGTCAACCTGAGAAATCCTCAAAGATGCTCTAAGGTTGTGGGGATTTTCCTTTCTTTATGGATTTAATTTTTTTAGGGTCTACCTTAACATCCTCATCAAATAAAATATGTTATCATTTAGAAAAAAACCCCGGTTGTAGAGGGAAAAAAGTAAGGTAATTACCTCTAACCGCTTTAGATTGAAAGTTGGCCCTTCAATCTAGAGAGGAATATATTGTTTAAACTCTATCACTCACTGTCACTAAGCAGCAAGAAATTCAACTCATTGGCCATATTTAGTTGGTAACACATGAACTTTGTTTTGGAAGGAAGATAGACGTGGACAATTGGGCAATGGAGTCTCTTGACAATAAAATTGTTAGCTACATTCTATATGAACATAAAAAATAGAGGCAAGCTAGCATTATGTCTCTTAGACCATCATCATTAAGTTATGAATATAAATAGGAATAAATATAAAAAACATAGAAACTTAGTGATTTCTGTGAATGATATCTAAGTTGAAAACATATAAGAAATTTGGAAAATATAAATCTGAGCTTACAAACAAAGTTCAAATTTAATCACTTAATTCCAAATGCAGACGACTTATGAATCATATTGTGAACTAGAAGAAAAATAATGCACCGGGAAAACTGATAGGAAACTTATGACACTTGAATCTCTATAAATATGGAAAAATAATATTGATCACAACAACCTCTATTAATTTTAAAAGTATACACGCTATGCAAGATTTCTATAAAAAATTCCAACCCTGTACATTACAAAAATGATAGTCTTTATAGACTACTTACAAATTGTTCAGGATCCAAAAATAATGGATCTAAAACCTATTCAAATATCTATATCTAATTAAATAAAATAATCAAGGAGATAAGATCTAACCCCAAGTCGAATTGATGCGGTGGCTCTCCAACTGATTGGGTGTTTTTTCTAAAAATAGAAAAAAATCAATTCTAGCGAATTCTTGAAAAATAGGTTACAAATATACATTTGAAACTATAAAAACGTGATAGTTGTGTGAAAACTGAAAGAGGTTTTTTTTAATTGGTCTGTTACCTCCAAAATCGTCTTTGGTTTTTAAAAAATTCATCCCCAGGTGTTTTAAAAATTATTTTTAAATCAGTTTCTATAAGAAGAAAACAATGAATTGTAAAATATGGAAAACTATGCGTGAAATATTCCTTCGAATATCTCAAACCATTACGCTTGTCTAAAAATTGAAAGAGGATTTTTTAAATGAGTTAGTTACCAAAAAAAACCTCTTTTTGTTTTTAAAATTTCATTTCCATATGTTCGAAATATGCACCTAAACTCACTGTGTTTTATAGGAAAAAACAGAGTAAAACAGAGTTTTGTCACTGACAGATTAATTGTTAGTGCTCACTTGATCGAGTGCCTTCTCCTTCGCTGACGTGGAATCTGTCAACACTTTGATTTTGACATAAAAATTTAAATTTTACAATTGGCGTTGATACTCCAACTGTTAACACTTTTTATTCAACAAATTTAAAAGTTGGCACTAGTAATCCATCTGTCAGTGCCTTTATTCAACATTTTACAATTGGTGCTTAAAACCCAACTGTCAGCACCCTAAAATGTTTTGAATAATAAAAAATTACAATGTTGATTTTAAAACTATGAAGAAAAATTGAGATAACACAATATGACCCAAATATTCCACTTCCTGTACCCAAAAGAAACATTTGGCATACATTTGTTTCTCCTCCAATAGTTTGAGTGCCCTATTCACATGATATTTCCAAGATTTGTTGTAGATTAGTATATCATCAAAAAATACTAACATGCATTTTCTAAGGAGGGGTTTGAAATTGGAATTCATCAAACCTTGAAATGTGGAGGGTGCAATAGCAAGGCCGAAAGACATGACCAAAAATTCATAATGACCTTCATGAGTTCTGAATGTTGTTTTCATAATGTTTTATGTCTTCATTCTAATTTGATGATATCCTAAGCAAAGATCCAACTTGGTGAAGTAAATTTCTCCATGTAGTTCATCCAACAATTCATCAATGACGGGAATGAGAAATTAACTTTAATAGTGAGCTTTTTAAGCTCTATATAATCTAGACATATATGTCACGATCCATCCTTCTTGTGCACCAATACTACAAGAGAAGAGAAAGAACAATAGGGGATTTTTGAGATCTAAAATGGGCCTCCTAAGGAAATTATAAAATAATAGTGGAAATAATAAAATAAGATTAGATTACATCATCAAATTTTAGAGGGAAAAAAGAAAAAACTACTTTTTCAACTTATCTCCCTATGGGTTTACTCAAATTTCGAGTGGGAACACTTGTTGGATGAAGAATTTGATTACTCATCCAAGGAGTACCCATGTTGCATACTTTCGATGGACCCTGCTACACGAAAAATGAGAAATGCATGAAAAACGTGATTGCAATAACATTTTTTTCATGCATTACTCATTTTTCGTGTAGTAGGGCCCATAAAAAGTATGCAACCTCGGTGCGCCTTGCACAAGGAATTGAATTTTGCTCCAACCATTACTCCTGCTTGAAATTTGAATTAAACCTTAAGGAGATAAGTTAAAAATACAAGCTGAAAAAGTAGTTTTATTATTTTATTATTTTTTATTATTTTTACATTTTTACCCCAAAAATGATGAATCACCCCCCATGGTTGACATCATCATTTTGAATCTTATTGGTTCTTATAAATTTTATTTTGGTTGTACAATTTTCTTAGGAGACCCATTTTAGACCTCAAAAGTTCTCTAATGAACTTTGGCTACGTTGAATTTTACATGGCTCTAGCATTTGTGCAACCATACATTCAATTTCACTCTTCTAGGCATAAGATATCTATAAGGTTTGATGTTTGCTGGAACACATCCTGGAATCAAGTGAATAGCATGATCATGATTGTGAATAGGTGGGAGACCTTTGGAGATTTGGAGAAATGGATAACTTAGATGTTTGAACATATAGTGAGCATAAATGTGCAATTTCCCCTTGTTTCTCCTTCTTCAAAATATCTTCTATTCCATTAGACTTGATTATGTTCCTAAGTTTCCTTGCGATACCCCTTAATTCAAATTCCCTTCCTTTCCAGAAAAATTTCAATAAAAGTTCTTGAAAATTAAAATATATCATCCCCAAATGTTGTAACCATTAGACTCCTAATACAACATTAACACCACCCATTGGAATGGAAAGAATTGAACTATTCAATACATATTCCCCCATCGATAGATTGATATTATGGCACTCCCCTTAGTAGTTTATAGTTCCTCTATTTGAAATAATCACTTGGCACTCTGGTGCTGGATATAGAAAGAAATTCAAATCCTTAGCTATCTGACAATGAATAAAATTATGGGTACTACCTGAATCAATCAACACCATTACCTTTTTCTTTTTGATATATCCTTCTATGTTGAGAGTTTGAGGAGTGGTAATTCTCGCCAATGCATTAAAAGACATGGTGGGATTCATTTATTCTTTTTCAACCCCTAGGGTTGGTTCCTGATGCATATTTTCTTTTTTTGATATTTCTTCATCCTTTTCTTCCTCCTCTTCACAATCTATCTAAAATAATTTATTCTTAGCACACTTATGATCTTTAGTGTATTTTCTATCACAACTGTAATAAAACCCTTTTTCTCTTTTTTCCTCTAGTTGTTGTGGTGTCAAACTTGTATGTCGTGGGGGGCTAGGAGTGGAAACACTTCAATATTTATAGTTATGAGTGGTAGACCTCCTTGTTGCCATAATTTTTCTTTCAATTTTTCTTGCTGCCCCGAACGCATTCTCCAATGACTTAGGTTCCCAAAGGAAAACCTCATGTTGGATGTTATCATTTAAATTACATAGGAAGACATTAATCATATGTTCCTCTAGAAGATCAATAACCTTGATATTCACTCTTTGAAAGTCCTCAATGTGCTCTGTAATAGAACCCCTTCTTTTAGATTTATCAATTAGCTAAAGAAGGTATTTCTCTTTGTATCCTCATAATGTGCTATCAATTCCTTCGTAAAAAATTTCTAGGTGGCAAGTGAAAGAGAACAAACCCATTGATACTACACAAAATGATTGGTTTCTAAATAAAAAGATGCAACACATACCTTTTTTGTGTGTTGCACATCATGAAGATCAAAGAATTCCTCCATTTGTAATATCTGTGTTATCGGATCCTTGCCATCAAACTTCCTCATATCGATCTTTGGAATATGGTTGGTCTTCAACCCAAAGTTAGCATCTATAAAATCATGATTCACATTCAGAACAAGATTGGATTCTTCAATATAAAGTTATGCCAAATCTCCCACAATGGATTGATTATGGGTTGGTTCAATAGACCAAACTTGTATGGGATGCCACGTGTTATTGTTTAAAACTCCGGCCCTAAAACTCATACCTGAAATGCTACAGTCCTTTCGCTTTAAACTATTTTTTACAGAATTCAAATATAATGCTAGAGAAGAAAGTTATGACGATTTTCCCTGGGACACTTGTTTGAGATTGAATTCTAGAGTATGCAAAAACCCTGACTTCCTTGGACCATATCTCCAAAAATATAGCGGACTAAGGTTTGAAATTGTAATCATATGTTCATGAATATTTTTTCTTCATGTGGTAACAATTTCACGGTCTAAAGATTCACAGAAAAAAGTTATTGTGAAAATTCCACGATGACTTGTTTTAAGTAGTGAAACCTTAGAACCACAAGCTATAATACTAAATGTCATGTAACCAAATTAAAATAGCATAGAAACATAAGAAAAAATAGATCAATGGCTAGATAATAATCCACTTCGAGGGGAAAAACTCCCTTTACATCACAAAAATTAACAATTCTTGGACGATTCAAATGATAAGACATCCTTGGTATATATAGCACTCTAAAGGGTCAAAATATAATTAGGGCCTACACACTACAAGGAAAATATCCAAGGTTTTTAGTGCTATAAATTGGAAAAATTTGTCAAAAAAACATTTGCTAAAACATTCGTTTATGGTAGTAGATGTTTTAACGGATATTATAACGGAACTTCATCACACTTGAAAAAATATAGGCGGTCATAAGTTTTAGCAGATGTTTTTTTAGTGGTGTGCTTCATGGAAAAATAGCATCGATGCGCTACATATATAAAAACATGAGTGCTGCATACATATATAAAATCATTGAGGCATTGAATGCAAAGAACACCGGTGGCTGAAATGTAAATTGCCCCAATGAGTATATATCAAAAAATGCCCCAGGGATTTCTTTTCAGGAACAACACCGGTGCAGGAAATTTTTTTTTTGCAATCCTAGTGCTTTTATTTAAACTTGCAACATCGATGCGTATGATTTGTATAAATGCACTGGTGTGCTACGGATATAAAATAAGCGGTGTTGTTAATGTTAACAATGCCCTCGAGGCTAGAAATAATACTTTTTAGCACTAGGGCATTAGTTCTATGAAAGCACTGGCAATTTATGAATTACAATGCACTAGGGTATTAATTGCAAACAAAACTGATGCTTGAAGAATTAAACACCTCGGTCTTGTTTCTTTTTGAAAAGGTATTTGTCATGCAAAAAATATGTCATAATGTTGCTTTTATATAACATAACGCACCAATGTGTGTTTATGTTATGGATGCACCGTTTTTTCGTATGAGATTTTCTATTTTTTTTTAAACATCGACCTCTGACAGTGAAATTATTGTGATTTTTTAAATCCACCGTTCATCGAAAAATCAACATATATCTTATAACAATATTCATATAAATTAAAATTTGATTAATGCATTTGTATATGATGTTTGGATTAATTTTTTATATTATCAGATTTCCCATCTCTTCATTATAATATTTTAATCATCCATATATTTAATCAGTGGTGTAACATTTCACAACGACATTGGATAACACAATAGAATAAATTAAAATGTATTTTATTATATATCGATAAGATTCTATTTGTTATAGAAAATGAGATTGTTATTGGTAACCCCTTGTCTTTCAATTGGGACACTATGTCCATTACATTAAATAGAATGTTTGATTTTCACGACCAATTATTTCAAAAAATATAATAGGTTTCATTAATACAAATAGATCATCATTCTTTGTTGGCACTGTTGTTAGTGCTCGAGCTACTTCCATGACTTGGGTTATTTGGACGAACGTTTTGTTGATTGCATCGATTGTTTTCATTTTCTTGACCTTGTTCCATCTACAAACATAAAAATAGAGTGTAATGAGTGTATCTACATTGGTGAGAATAATGAAAAATTGAAATAAATAATATACATCAATGTAAATCGATTCTGTTGGTCTAATTCCATACTTTGTTTCCTGCAAGTTTTATACCCCATTATAAATCATAGATTTAATATAAAGAATTTTTTTGTTCTATTAAATTATAAACTCAGATAAATAAAACAACATATCTCATACTTACAAATTCCACAATTAATTTTTGATATGCCAACATATACTCACGACCCATATTTAACCCAATGTCAATCAATTCTTCTAATGAATCTTCTTTGTATGATAGAACCTATTTGAAGACATTCAATGATCGTTGTTGTAAAACAACTTAAAATATACAAAAATGAAATCTTGGGTTGTTATAAGAAAATATTAACAATTACTCACAAACTTTAATATCAACCCTTTTTTTCCTTGTTGTCCTATTTTATGTGTTGAATGAGTTTCATTTTGTTTTATTTTTACAAGAAAATACTTAAAAATTGATATTTAATGCTAAATTATTTGTTTATATGTACAATGTTAATCATGATTACATACATTTGAATCATGTTGTTGTTGAAATGGCTCCTCCTATGATGCAATTATGTCCATTTCTTTGACCGTTTCCTTGTACATTTTTTTGGACATTCCTAATGACATGTTTCGCATATCAGCTCGTTGGATCCTTTGGGATTTTCATAATCTTCTTGAAAAGGTAATAAACTATTTTTATATTGATATGAAAACTGAATATAACAAAATTGATATTAATAATGAATGGTTTTAAGTAATATATATATATATATATATATATATATATATATATATATATATATATATATATATATATATAATCATTTTAATTAGGAATATTATCTTTTGAATGATTTTTGTTATTGTTATTATGTTTTTGCTTATTGCGAGTTTGACAAGGCTCACTGACTATTGCTCTAGAAACACTTCATATAATTTAAGATACAATTTGTTTCTTGGAATCATTGGATTGACTTTTGTATTGTAAGTGGGAAGTATGTCTATATGATTGTTCCATTATATCCCTCATAGTTCTGTAAAAAACATTCCTCCTTTCATTAACCTCCAACATCACTCCAAATGAGCTAAGGACCAATTCATTGCCATTTACATATTATATAATTTTTCTTTTCTTCGAATGACATTGATATTTTCCTTCATTATTTCTCCATGTAAAACATTAAACATATATGAATTAATAGATTGTGTTAAAATAGTAATAAGAAATTCTAATTTAATTTGTCCTTGAATTAAATTGTGAATAAATCGAAATTGTATTCTTATAGAAACTTGTAATATTTAATTAAGTTAAATTGACTTAATTGAGTTAGGAAATTGGAGTTGAAAGTATATCTAGAGTCATGTAGAGTGATTCTTAAATTTTAGGGGCTCAAGTTGAGTTCTTTTGAGTTGTAATTAGATAAATCAGTCTAACTGAGTTATAGTCAGTTAAACTAGTTCTAACTATTGGAGGAACTAGTAGGAGGTCTAGTAGTGGGGACAAGCACCAATGCATCCTTAGTACCACACCAGTTAACTGAAGATTCACTCATAAATAGCTCATCCATGTCAGTTCAAAGGAAGACCCAGTTGATATTAGAGTTCAAGGATAGTGTACTATCAATTGTATAATTTTCTGAGTTTTACAGATGGTGCATGCAATCAATTGAGGGCCTATGGATGGATTGCACAATTATGGAGAGTGGATTTCCCAATTAAATACATGATAATTCTCTCATGAATTTCGTAAGGAAGTATGGATTTGGCAGGCATTGAAATTGGCTAAGTGTTGGCTTGAGCTGGCTTGTGAGGCAGAGAGATAGATTGTATTAGTGTAGGAATTGTTTAGGTTGAGCAAGCATTGTATTTTCTTCTCAGATCTTCTGGTTAATGCAATATAGATAGTGAGGGTTTTTAGAAATTTCTTTCCCTAAATAAATATTGTGTTATGTACTATTGAAACTCTTCCTTTTCTGCTTCTTGTTTTCATCGATCAATTTTGGTTTCTATTGAAGAGTAGAGTAGATTCTTTTCTTGTGTTTTAGCATATCGCATAAGTTGTTGAATCTACAAATAAAATTCTACATGGTATTGGAGCTGAAGATAATATAGAAGAGGAGAATTTGAGTTTTTCATGCAAGTGAAATCGAATTTGCAAGTTCATACTTCAAAGTCAGCAATATGTATTTCTACGATTTGAGACTTGAGTATGCCCTGGAGGGAAACTTGAATTACATATCTTGGAAGGACAAGATGGAGGTAGTGCTAGAATACAATGGCCTCAAGGAATCCATAGATCATGACATGCCTAAGCCTCCAACATTTGATGCTAAAGATCTGGCTAAATGGAGAAAGTGTGTGGCAAAAGCGAGAAGGATTATCCTGGAAGGAGTTCAAGATCACATTGTCTTGAGTCTCCATGGTAAGGACACTCCATACGCAATGTGGAAGGAATTGACAGACCTATTTCAAAATAGTAGTGACAATAGGAAGTTGGAACTGAAGGAAAAACTCAGAAAGATCAAGATGGAGAAGGGCGACTCAATTTTGAAGTACTTGATCAAGTTCACCCATTGTTGGGATGAGTTGGAAGTGTCAGGATTACTATTGTTGAAGATGATATGGTGAGCCTAGATCTTCTAGGACTTCCCAAGAGCTGGCACAATTATTAGGACTTAGTTAATGGGAGGGAGAAGCTACCAGATTGGGAGCGGTTATGGTCTGACTTGGTACAAGAAGAGATTCAATGGAACACCAGAGATGTATCCTCATCAAAGCATGATGATGAGGAGAATTGTGCCTTAGCGGGCAAGGAAAATAAAGGGAAGGGGAAGTCATCCCATTCAAAATAAGATTCTTGTCAAGGCGAAAAGAAGGAAATGACGAAAGTCAAGTGCTTTCACTATCATGAGTTGGGACATTTTACCACAAAGTTTCATCTCAAGAAGGCTGGTAAGAAGCCCTTAGGAGGAGTGACAGGTGAAGCTCTTGCCTCAAAATTCAAACTAGACTTTACCCTCATTTCTTGTATGGTGTCATCGATGATGGGTGGTGTGTGGTACCTAGACAATGGAGCTTCTTTCCACATGACTGGTAACAAAGAGCTCTTCAGTAACTTGGAGGAGAAGGATCTCCGGGTGCATATCGAGATGGGTGATGACGAGGGGTATAGTGCTAGCGAGATAATTACAGTTACCTTTCAAAGGGAGTTGGTTTCTCCCCTCACTTTGTGAGATGCTATGTATATTCCTTGTTTGACGAAGAACTTGGTAATGGTTTCGATGTTGGAGGATAGAGGCTATGATGTGGTATTTAGTAAGGGAAAGGAATTCCTTCATCACATTACCACAGGAAAGGTGAAGAGGATAGGGGTTCAAGTGAAGAATATCTACAAGTTGGAGGTAGAAGATTGTGTTTCCTTGAGCACGAAAGCAGAGAAGGTGCAGAGCCAAGACATTGGTGAGTTGTGGCACAAGAGATTGGGTCACTTGCATCGTGGTGCTTTAAATATCATGAAACAAATTTCTACCGATCTTCCCAAGGGTACACTAGAGAAGGTTGACACATACAAAGGGTGTTCATTGGAAAAATACACCAAAGATTCCTTTCATGACAAAGACAGTTGAGCACAAGTGATCCTCGATCGAGTTCACTCAGATGTGTGTGGACCATTCTTAATAGCATCCACGACCAAGAACACGTATTATGTTATATTTGTTAATGATTTTTATTGTAAGTGTTGGATCTTCTTCATGCAGAAGAAAGATCAAACTTTTGCAAAGTTTTGTGAATTTAAAGTATTGGTCGAGAAAGATACTGGCAGGAAATTTAAATCTCTCAAGATTGATAATGATGGAAAGTATGTGCCAAATGAGTTCAAAAACTTCTATGCATTAGAAGAAATTCAATGAGAGTTGATAACACCTCATAACCCACAATAGAATGGGGTGGCTGAAAGGAAGAACATAAGCATAGTAGGAGCGACACAGTAGATGTTGCATAATTAAGGCCTACCACTACACTTGTGGGTTGAATCATGCAACATAACTGTCTATTTACAGAACAGAAGTTGTCACCAAATTCTTGGGATGAGTACATTGGAAGAGGATTTTTTAGGGAAGAAACCAGATGTGGGACACTTCAGGATTTTGGTTTATCAGTCTACTGCATGTAACCAAAGATGCATGGAAGAATATTGAGCCAAAAGTAGAGTTGGGGATATTTGTGGGGTACACTGATACACCTCACAACTATCGGGTGTATGTGACAACCAACAGATGACAATGGTTTGCAGAGATATAAAATTCGATGAAGAGAAGGTCGTGAGATGTTCCCTTGAGAGGGAGCTTTAGCTACATGCGGTTGTGGAGCTTCTAGCTCTAAAGGAGGAACCTCAGGATGATTTGGAGCAGCCACATGCAGATGATTAGGGAGTGGAGACACCCACCCATGTAAAGCCTTCCAGAGATGGGATAATGTTCACCAAAGAGGCTAACATGTTATCGCATGATTCTAGAGAGAATTTGGGAGCACCCAAATCACAACGCTGGATGAGGAGGCCACCAAAGAGATACATTGGCTACATGTCTCTGACGAGCAAATGTGTAGAGACTGAGCCATAGGAGCAACCAATTTGGGTTGATACCATGGTTGAGGAGTATGACTCCATTGTCAGGAAATATGTTTGAGATGTGGTTCCAAGACTGGTAGATGAGGCAGTGGTGAGTTCCATATGGCTTTACAAGGTAAAGCAAGTAGCAGATGGTAGTGTGGAGAAACACAAGGCCAGGTTCGTGGCCAGAGGTTTTTATCAGGTGGAGGGGATTGATTACGATGAGACTTTTTCTCCTGTTGCAAGGTACTCATTAATTATATCCACTCTAGAACTTTTAGCATAGATGGGATAGAAGATACATCAAATGGTTGTAAAGAAAACATTTCTGAATGGCATGATTGAGGAAGAGGTGTATATTGAGAATCTTGAAGAATTTGAGCCCTTCAACAAAGATTCACATGTGTGCCGACTCAAGTGAGTCTTGTATGGGTTGAAGAAAGCACCCCATGCTTGGTACAACAGGATCGATAACTACTTCAACAGGTTGGGCTTCACCAAAAGTGAAGCAGACACGAACCTTTACCATATAATTTTCAGTTGAAGGTAAATTGTTGATTATTGTTTTATATGTCAACGATTTGATTATGACAGATGATGATAAGATGATCAAGTCTTGAAAAGAGGATATTGCGAGATAGTTTGAAATGAAGGACTTGGGGCTCATGCACTACTTCCTAGGTATGGAAGTATGGCAAGGTGATGAGGAATTTTTTGTCTCTCATGGAAAGTATGCCAATGAGATAATCAAAAGGTTCCACTTTGAGAATAGTAAACCCATGAAGAATCTTCTAGTAGGTAACTGGAGGAAGGAGGATGCTACTTCCTGTGAAGTAGTGGAGGCTACTATTTTCCGATAGCTTGCGGGTTCACTCATGTATTTGGTGAACACATAACTAGACATATGTTATGAAGTTAAACAACTTATTCAAGCGATGGTTAAGCCGACCAAGTTGTATTGGAAGGAAGGAAAACATATGTTGAGATACCTCAAAGGCACTACTCAGTATGGTTTATGATACAAATGGATAGAGGGAGTGAAGCTTCAAGGCTTCACCAATGTAGATTGGGCATGGATTCCATCCGAAAGGAAGAGGACATCAGGTGGGATATTCAGTATTGGGTCAGCAGTTGTTTCTTGGTATAGCAAGAAAAAGAGATCAGTTGCACTCAATTCAGCAGAAGAAGAGTACATGGATGCTAGTCAAGCAGCTTTTGAGGCTATCTAGATGAGGAAGATTCTGGTTGGATTGTTTGGTCAGCGGATGGATCCAACTATGATTTACTGTGATAATCAGAGTTGTGTCAAACTCTCTAAGAATCCAATTTTTCATGACTGATCCAATCATATTGATATCTGGTATCATCATCTTCGAGATTGTGTGCATAGGAGAATTATGTTGTTGGAGTACATTCCCACAAAGGAGTAGGATGCATATATTTTGACAAAGGCTTTGTCAAGATGCAAATTCGAGTTTCATAAAGGCAGGATCGAGGTTAATCCCTTTCTTGTTGAGAGGGAGTGTTAAAAATAGCAATAAGAAATTCCAATTTAATTTGTCCATGAATTAAATTGTGAATTAAATCGAAATTCTATTCTCGTAGCAACTTGTAATAGTTAATTAAGTTAGATTGACTTAATTGACTTAGGAAATTCGAGTTGAAAGTCTACATAGAGTCATGTAGAGTAATCCCTAAATTTTAGGGGCCCAGGTTGAGTTCTTTTGAGTTGTAATTAGATAACTCAGTCTAACTGAGTTATAGTCAGTTAAACTAGTTCTAACTGTTGGAGGAACTAGTAGGAGGTCCAGTAGTGGGAGCGGGCACCAATGCATCTTCAACACCACACTTTTTAACTGAAGATTCACTCATAAAAAACTCATGCATGTTAGTTCAGAGGAATACCCAGTAGAGATTAGAGTTCATCGATAGTGTACTACCAGTTGTCTAATTTTTTGAGTTGTACAAATGGTGCATGAAATTAGTTGAGGTCCTATAAATGGATTGTGTAGTTATGGAGAGAGGATTTCCCTATTAAATACAGGTTAATTCTCTTAGGAATTGCGTAAGGAAGTAGAGGCTTAGCAGGTAGAAGAATTGGCTAACTGTTGGCTTGAGCTGGCTTATGAGGTAGAGAGATAGATTGTACTAGTGCAAGAATTGTTTGAGTTGAACAAGCATTGTATTTTCTTCTTAGATATTCTGGTTAATGCAATATATATAGTTGAGGTTTTTAGAAGTTGCTTTCCCCAAAGAAATATTGTGTTATGTGTGATTGAAATTCTTCATTTTCTGCTTTTTGTTTTCATCGATCAATTTTGGTTTTTGCTGAAGAGTAGAGCAGAATATTGTCTCGTGTTTTAGCATATCACATAAGTTGTTGAATCTCCAAGTAAAAATCTACAAGTTGTTTGAAACATGTTATCTAATGAAAAAAAAAAAATCTCATATTGAATAGTATTTTTTCATTCACATGAGTCATCCTTCTATAATTTTTCTATCATGCTTTTACGCTCTTTTGCACTTAGATTAAAAATAATCTTATCGACCTTCTTCATTTGTGGCACTACATGACACACATTGACCAATAAATATTAGTTAAACTTACATATAGTTCAAACATATTAATTTTGTAAATAATTTACAAAGAACTTATCTTCTCTGTTTTTTTGGATGTGTTATCATTGTGTTGATCAATATTTTTGTTACTTGACAACTTCTCAGACTTTTTTTTTATCAATATACAACTTGTACCATTCAATATAGAAGCTATTAAATATATTTTATACATAAATAAAATAAATTTTCGCCAAAAAGAGTTGTGGTAGTTGGTGCATTTATTTGAATAAATGCCCTAGTGCGTTTAATCTACTAAACACATCGAGCATTTAATTATTTAGCACCAACAGTGAAAATTAATTTTGTAAAATAATTTTAAATTATGATGGTGTGATTTGTAACGATAAAAGCACCATAATGAATTAATGGTGCTATTTGGCAGAGGCATGTTGAGGTGTTATATTACACCGAGAACACCAATTAACATGTTGGACAAGGCCGACATGGTTATAATACAATGGTGCATTGTATTACACAGGGTGCACAGGTGAATTATATTACACATAGCGCATCGTGGAACATATGTCATTTTAAAAAAAGACGAACATGGTCAATAGGGTTTGGATCTAATTCAATAAGTGATCCCCCTACTTTACATGTCAAATGCCCTATATATAGTCAGCACACAAACCCATTAAATCTAAAATCCCTAAAATGAAAAACCCTAATTGTGAAGTGGTAGAGAGAGTTAAACCTTGAGGTGAAATTTTGCAGTCACATAAGTAAGAAGAAGGGTTTAAGCAAACTTTTTATTATACAGGGTTTTTTTTTTTTTTTTTGAATTTTGAATAAATATAACAGAAATTGTAAACATTTTTAACAGTAAAATGAACAGTAAAATTTAAAATTTTTTCTATGCATATTTTTGGGTGAATCACCACACCTTTCAAATTCTCATATTTTTAGGTTCTAAAATATTTTTTCGCTCCATAGTGCTCACAATATGTCTCTCTTGCAAATGATTTCTCTTTTAATTAAACCCTAACAAAAATTGTAAAATTTTTTATTAGTAAAATCAACAACAAAATTTAAAATTTTTACTCTGTAGGGTTTTGAGTGAGTCACCATACCTTTCATCTTTTGATCTTCTAAATAGTTTTGGTGCTTCAAAGTATTTAGTTGTTTCACAATGCTCTGGGTATGTCTCCCACAAATCAGTCGCTTGAAACTTTGGGGAAAATAATGAAATAGTCAATAATATTTTACTATTTAAAAGAATTTATCAAAATTAGATTTTAAAAAATTAATTGCCGCTCATTTTTCAATTTAAAAAAGAAAAGAAAAGAAAAAACTCGTATTTTTTTTCACTTAATTCGAACATCATTGCATTCAATAGTCAAGAGAACCGGTGCATTTACAAGTAAAGCACATTTAAATTGTCGGGGTACCAAATTTTATCAACTCACTGATATGATAGAATTCTTTTTTTTTTTTTTTTTTTCGAAATCCAAAAACAGTGTGGTTAATATTTTAACGCAATGGTGCAGTTTGTATTTAAATGCATTGGTGTTGTAATTGTTATAAGAGCACCAACATGGAATAATTCATTTTTATTTTCAAAATCCTGGATATAGGTGTGGAACAATGTTGTTTTTATTTAAACACATCGATGCAGCTTTGTACAAGAGCACTGATGTGATAAAATATTTTATATTTTTGAAATGTCGGAAACTGGTGCGGGTATTATTTAAACACCCTGGTGTTGTTATGATTTAAACACGTCAGTGTAATTCATCTAGATAACAACGTCGATAGGGTTTTGTAAAAATTCCTTGTAGATTCAAACTGCTAATTGTAATCTACTAAAACAATAGACTTGAATCTACTCTACTCATAAGCGGAAACAATTAAACAATCACGAAATCATGAAGCATACAAGAGAAAGAATTCAATCAACACATTACACAATGATTTCCTAGGGAAAGCCACAACTATGACCCCTTGCTATCTGTATATTGCACTAGTTAGAAAATATGAGAAGATTACAATGCTTTGCTCAAGCTCGAGCAACCTCTGCACTATCTCTGTCTGTCTCATAGCTTCCTAGACAAGCCCAGGCCAATGCTTAACCAATTTTCTTCTTGCCCAAGTCCCTATTTCCTTGCGCTGTTTCCTTGGGAATTAGCCCCCTATTAATTAGGGAAATTCCTCAATTGGAATTGTGCAATCCTCATAGGCCTTCCTCTGATTGCATGCAGTGATAAACCAGTTAACTGATGATTCACTCATAATTAAATCATGCATGTTAGATCTAAGAGTTGCCTAGTTGAAATTGGAGTTCAGGGACATTGTACTATCAATTGTATAATCATCTGAATTGTGCAGGTGGTGCATGCAGTCAGAGGAAGGCCTGTGAGAATTTCACAATTCCAATTGAGGAATTTCCTTAATTAATAGGGGGTTAATTCCTAAGGAAACACTGCAAGGAAATAGGGACTTGGGAAAGCAGAAATTGGTTAAGTATTGGTCTATGTTTGCTTAGGAAGCTATGAGATAGATAGAGATAATGCGGTTGCTTGGGATTGAGAAAAGCATTGTAATCTTCTCATATTTTCTAACTAATGCAATATACAGATAGCAAGGATTTTTAACTGTGGCTTTCCATAGGAAATAATTGTGTAATGTGTTGACTAAATTATTTCTCTTGTATGTTCGTGATTCCGCGATCGTTTAATTGTTTCTATTGATGAGTAGAGTAGATTCAAGTCTATTGTTTTAGTAAATTACAATTAGCAGTTTGAATCTACAAGGAATTTCTATAGGTTTAAAATCTATTTGAAATTTTGTTTTCACATAAAATGACATATTCATCTCACCCGGATGCGGGTGAATCAAATCAAAGTTAATGATATTATTAATTGAAGCCGACGATCTCTCCTGTAAAACGCATCTGAGCGCTCATATCCATGTTGGTGTCAGGCTCAAGCTGGCTTACTCTATGCGAACTCAAGTCCACTTGAAGGATGAATTAATGGCTCACCTCGATAGCTACAAGGCTCATGCGGTTTTAATCATGGAGTATTCGACCTTTCTCTCCACAGTTCGCTCTCCAGCATCTTGATTTTTCCCTTCCCTTTTGGAGTTTCTCAGCAGAAGATTTACCTTATCTCTCAGAGTCAGGCTCCTGCTGGTTCTGGCGATTGATTTCCAGTGCTATTTCTTCCCTGGTTTGCCCTGTTCTGAGCCAATAGTTCGCTTCTTCCCCTGCCAGTTGTGTCTCCCCGACGCTACCATCTGTTCCGCTAATCCCTTCTCTTGCAGTCTAGCTATGGTCAGGCATAGGATGCGGAGCCGTCATGGCCGGAGCTGTGGCGATTGCAGGCGTTCTCAGCCCGCTCAAGCTGTTGATCAGTCAATTCCCCCCGCCTTTCAGTCTTCCTCTCAAGCTATGATGCCTCCGTCTAGCCCCTCCCACAGACCCTTACGGTATCATGCTTTCCAGAATTTTCATTTTAGGTTCCAAAGCAGCTTAATCAGGCATATAATCTCTACAAATATTTCCATTATTTTCTCGGAGGAGGAGTCTCAGCATCAAGCTTCAGTGTGCACTGTGGCGGAATCATCTCAGGAAGGTTTCAGAATTGTGGGCAGCCATGGTATCACGCAGCAGCAAGACAATGATGGTTAGGCCAACAGGCAGGGTGATATGCAGGCAGCATACAAGGCGATGGGTGTAGTTTTTCCACCAGGTGGTAGCCCCCATGGGGTCTCGACATCGATGTCTATTGAAGAAAATTCAGGTAGCACTCTGCCGGCTTTGATTCCTCCAGGTGGTAGCGAGGATGGTGATGTAACAAAGGGCGACAGCTTCTGGTATGGCAATGCGTGTTTGGTGGTGGAGGAGCCACTGGACCAGGACGTGGTCATGTGACAACACCTAGCTCCCGTGGATGCCTTCTCTGTTTTCTTTTTGGCTCACTTTTTCTAGTTCCTTAATTCTCTGGTTTTGTCTAGGCGGACAGGCGGTTCGTTTCTCTGTTTTTGCCTATGCTCTTGTGGTTTGGAAGTTTGAGGATCTTATGCTGATTTGGACAGATTCCCCAGCCTTCATTGCTGGTTATGACAACTTCAATGGGGTTGATTCTCTTCTTGGTTTTATCCTAGTCTTCTAGTTCCTATGTCTAGTTTTATGTACATTGTAACTGATCTTCCCAATCATGGGACAATTCTATTCAGGCTGAAAGCATGCAACTATTCGCTTTCAAGGTTTCGTCCTCCTTGTAATTTTACTATTACTCTCCTTTAATAGATTTAGTCTTTAATGAGAAAAAAAAAAATGACATATTCATCTCAAATTATCTTTTAGGACGCTTCCACATGGATTACAATAGTTCATAGTATACATTTTCTACTTAAAGTTGCCTTATTCTTGAAAAATTATTTGAAAACTATATTGAAATTCATATTGTGGTTATATGGTTCTCGAAATTAATTTTAGATATATACAAAATTTTATTTATGATTTTTCTCAAATGCAGGGAGAAAATCTCAATAATATCAAATGGCCAATTCTTCAAATTCAGTTCATTCCACATTGTTGATCAAATTCCTTCGTGGATTTTTCCCTTTCCATCTCTAGTAAGTTCAGATTTTATGTATATTTTGATTATCTAATTGATTTTTTTTAATCCATGTCAATTTGAATAAAAATATATCCAAATTTGTAGGATCTTGATTTAAAATCAGGTTCAAATGCAAAAATTATTCCTCGATTTCAAAAATGTCAGAAGCTCTTATTAGGAGCAACATATCACAAACAATTGGTAGATGAAAATGAACAACCACTTCACCCTGCCAATTGGAACATGACATCTTCCAACCATAATCTTGGATCGGCAATGGTAATAATTATTTGGTATAATGTAATTTCAACAAACCAATTGCATTGATGTGCTTACTAATATCATTGATATTGTATTAATGATTTTCAATATTTTTTGAAATTAGGATTCTAGTGATGATGAAAGACCCACCTACCATCTTCTGGTGCACCCCACTACAATGTCAAATTGAGAGAATGTTGCATTAAGAGCAAGACTTGGAGAGGAAGCATACAAATAATGGTTGAATCAACCACCTATTCAATTCCCACTACGTCTAGATTCCCAATTAGGAATTATTACAACAATAGTAGTTCTTCATCACAAGTTGGCAATGGAGGCAATCAAATAGAGGTTGGTATGGATGATTACTTACAGGATACGGCTGCCATGGAAGCAATATTGTTAGACGCATTCAAGAACAATGAGCTAGGGGATGATGATCATATCACTGATACCTTATTCGGAAGCCTGAAACCAATTTCCATCACCCCTCTCTTTGGACATGGCGGTAATTCAAAGTCTACTCATATGGGGACAAATATGTTGATGTACAAATTAAAATCAAAGTTTGGCATGTCAACTACATGTTTCTCGACAATATTGAGGTAATTCACCTGCATCATCGATCAAGTCCCTTATATTTTGAGAAATCTTATCACACAATCAACATTAAAAATGGTCGATTTTACGAACGTTATATATTGACATTATACAATTATATTCCCCACCAACTATAGGTTATTCAAAGATAAGGTTCTTCTGAGTGATAATGTCTTGCTAGGTAGTTGCGAAGAGGCAAAGCAATTGTTAAAAATGTTGGGTGTTGAGTACATATCATATCATGCATGTCTGGATGATTGTATTATATATATAGAGGAGAATATTAACAAAGAGATGTGTCCAAAATTTGGGCATGAGAGGTACTGTAAATAAAAAAGAACATGTAAATGACATGGTCCTCCTCATAAGTTATTGAGGCACATGCCTATAATCCCAAGGATTCAAAGGCTCTTTCGTTGCAAATAATTAGCTATGTTGCAGGTATGGCATGCCTCACATAGAAGTGAGTTGGGAGTTATGGGAATCCTAATAGATTCAATAGCCATGAAGCATATAGATGATACATGGCCTAAAAAATTCAAGGATGAAGTATGAAGTCTACGACTCAACGTAGCCATGGATGGTGTCAACCCATATTACCTCCAAAACACCAACTATTCTTTTTTGCATATAGTAGTGATCAATAACAATACCCCCCCATGGTTGTCCATGAAGAATGAACATCTTATGTTGTCTCTCATAGTCCCTGGTAGAAGAGAAGTGAAGAATATGGATGTCTACTTACAACCATTAGTAGATGAATTGAAAGATACATGTCTACGACGTATCAAGACTCATTGCAACAAAAGAGGAGTTTTCCATTGTATGGCATATGTGCTTACACCATACATGATTATACAGACTTAGGAGTTTGCTTTGGTAAATTACATTTTAATTGATTTCTTTATATATGTAACTATATTGTTTCACATATTAATTTAATTTTCTGCAATTAGTTTGATCTTCATGGTTGCTACGTGTAAGCCTGAATATAATAATTTTGCAAGTCTTGTAACAAAAGGGTATCATAGATGTAACTGTTGTGGAACTTCTATGAAGGCTAGGTGGTCTGACCACCTACGAAAGCCACTGTATCACTCCTCCATTGTATTCCTCCCAGAAGAACACCCTTACAGAAGAGCAACATCCACTTTCAATGGTAAACTAGAAAGAACCCAAAGGGCTACAATAATGATGCCAACTAAATAGGTTAGAGCATATCAGAGAGAGAAGGAGAAAGAGTTTCCATAAATGTTTGATTCAAATGGGGAACCTATGTTCGATGATCCAAAATTCTTCGACACCTATGTTGAGAAATTTCCCATTGGAATGAAAAGGTAATTTATCTTTTATGAGCTCCCATATTGGGAGAATCTTAAGATTTCCCACTTACTAGATCCCATGCATATATTTTAAAAAGTTTCATCTTCTTTATGGAGGCACATATCATCGAAAGAAAATGGCATATTAGCTATTAGGAGAGATCTTATTTCTTCAAAAACCTAAAAAAACATTGGCCAAGGCAAGAAACTAGAGGAGAGGCTGGTCCCTCTTGGTCTTTCAAAGAAGGTGATGTCCCATGGATTTTAAATACATATGATCTTTCTTTGGCAAAGGAAGTTATAATGAGTGTGAGGGTGCCTTCTTTATATGGGTCTTCACTATGACATTACTTCACTTTGGAAGACTGTTTGTCGAGGTTGAAATCACATGACCATTTGAACCATCCAAGAGTACATATTTCAAAAACATGATTTTATTTTTATTTTTATTTTTATGCAATGAGATATTTTATAATTAATTTTTGTATAATGTATTATTTCTTGTGCAGTGTCATTATCCCCTGGTAGTGCATGGGTGTTTGAACCATGACTTCCCCCAAGACCTATTACGTGCCATATCTAAATTATCTGCATTTGTGTGTTGGATCACATCAAAGGAGAATCATATGGCTAGCATTCCATGGTGGTGTCAAGAGATAGTTGAGATTATTTGTATTTTCGAGACGGAATTGCCAACAAGTTTCATGGACTTGCAAGTTCATCTTCTAATTCACCTAGTATATGAGGTTGAATTAGTTGTGGTGGTTTCTTGTCGTTGGATGTTCTTCTTAGAGAGGTACATGAAGAAATTTAAAGGTTTTGGTTGAAAAAGGGTAAAACTCGAGGGGTCTATGTGTTATAGATCTGACCTGCAAATATATGATAATAGAAATATACCCAAGAAATAGCAAGATATGAAATGCTTCACTTTATTAATCAAACCCTTAAGGTAGGGCAACACCATACATTCACTCCTTAACGAAGGAGAACATTCCACAAGCCATATGCCTATTCATACAATATTCCTTGACATCTCTCAATGGGGAGTCTCTAGCCTCTATATAGGCCTCATACATACAATACCAT
>APFE030428628.1:63073-73266 GCA_000404065.3 Pinus taeda
ACTCCACCATTATCCAATTCCTTGAGAGCAATATCCTTTCCAGATTTGGCTGCCCTGAGAAAATTATCACTGACAACGCTGCTGCTTTCAAATCCAAAAAAATGATCAACTTTTTTCATAAATACCACATCACCTTAGGCCACTCCACAACTTACTACCCTCAAGTTAATGGCTTAGCCGAATCTTCCAACAAAAGCCTCATCAATATCATAAAGAAACTGCTGGAGGAAAACAAAAAGAACTGGCATAGGAAGCTCACAAATGCTCTGTGGGCAGATAGACTTTCCACCAAGAAATCCATTGGGATGAGCCCCTATGAACTTGTATATGGCATGGAAGCCAAGCTCCCTTCATCTCTAGGAATTCCTACTATTAAATTGTTGCAAGAAATTCAGGCTGAACCGAATGACATGCAGAGAAGAGTTAATCAAACCATTCATCTTCAGCAAACCAGAGAACAAGTCTTCGACAGAGCTCAAATACTGCAAGAAAAGCTCAAAAAGATGTTTGATAAGAAGGCCAAAGCAGAGGATTTCTGGGTGGGCAGCAAAGTTCTAAGATGGGATTCACGACGAGAAGACAAAGGCAAACATGCAAAATTCGATTTTCTGTGGAAAGGTCCGTACATTATCAGCGTTGTGCAAGGCAACAATACCTATTTTCTCAAATCTTCAGATGGTAGCACAGCTGAAGAAGGCCCTGCCAATGGCTGAATGCTAAAGCACTACAATGATCCTTTCGATTGAAAAAGAGCAGGAAGTGTTTTATTCTGTACATAGAATATTTGTATATACCAGTGTTTTGATTTTTTGTAAGAATCCATGATGCTAAAGCATGCAAAAGAAAGCAGGCAGTGCTTTGCACCATAACAGCAGCACAAGTGAAGGAAAGAGCCATTCCCAATCCAAAATTTCAAATCAATCCAACAGTCAGCACTTACAAGTTCAAAGCACAACCATAGCGGAAGAAACAAGGCAATCTGACCTGTTGTTCTTGGCTTCTCACAAGGAAAAGGCATCCCCAAGTGGAGTCACTGTTAGCCTACTGCTGCAGCAGGTTACTCATATTTCATGATTGACAATTTATAGACCAAATATGTCATACTTTGCATGTTGCAACGCTCCATATTTGCTAAACAGTCACCAAGCAAAGAAGGCTACTCAGAGTTCATCTAACTACTTTCCAAATTTTGAGAAGTTATTCCAGTTTAGTACAATTTTCAGCTAAAGGGAGGTCCAAACAGCTTAATCTTGGTCTCCCTAGGTTTCAATTTCCTGTTTTAGAATATAGAGGATGAAAATCTGTCCAAACAGCTTAATCTTGGCAGATTCTTAGATAGGTAGAGAATCAAAGGAGCCCAACTGCTTAATCTGGGCCCTTGGATGAAATAAGGGTAGTTTGTAGATAGGAAGGTATAAAAAGAAAAATCGAGATGCTGGGTCTGCAAGTCTAAGTGCACCCAAACCAAAAGAAGAAAAAATGTTAGGTAAGTAGGCTGGGTAGGTAGTTCTGAGGTTGCAGAATCTTGATGTCTGTTCATATTTTAAAAGTACCATCTACACTCAGATCACAGTCATCAAGCATTTTTATGTGAAAGAGCTCAAAACAAGCATAACTAACTTCCTTTCTCCATCTCCCCCAAATCATTAACTAATTTCCCCAAAAAGAGGTCAAGATCAGCTTGATACCTCTTAGTTTCATCATTTTCATGTCATTAGCTTGGGTGAAGATCTGCTTCACTCAAAGAGAATCCATACTCTCTCTATAAGGTTCTATCTCCCCTTTTCAAGCTTAAGATTTCTGAAACTTAGCGCTTTCTTACCATCTCCATATTAACTACTGACATTATATTTAACTCCCTATATTTTCCCCATACCCCTACTAAAACTATGTAAATGATCCCCTATGTAAATATCCCTCCCCCTGGTTGAAAAATAACCATAAGTACCCCCGAGAATTGCTCAGTTTATCTGAAACTTGGCAAGAACCCTCATGCTGCCCCTCCAAACCATCTTCTAATGCAACGGACTCCTTCCAAAGTATAAAATCCCTTTTTAGGCTATCGGACCCCTTCCCAGGCCTCAAATGCTCTTCTAACACACGTACTCACTCCTTCCGATCGCAATAGACCCTTGCCGATTTCCTTTAACACTCTGTTGATCCTAGTGAGCCATCTCGCGTCGCCATATCACAATATTTTCACCACATAGGTGTGCCCCATCCTTTGTTGCCCGATGTGATATCGCGATATCGGCGATCGGCAGTCGCAAGCATTGCATTTCCAAAATAAATACCTTCTCGTTCCCCGTCGATGCGATATTGCGATCGCATCGGAAGAAGTTCATCGCATCGCAATAAAGTATGAGCCACCCTGCCACGTCACATGGCTGACGTCATCCGCCGTACTGCTGACGTCAGCAGCCAAGAAATCGAAAATTCACGCAGGAAGAAAAATCGTGCTTCGAAGCTCCGGAATAAGAAATGGGGGCAGTTTTCGATGCATCGCTACGGGAAATAGGCCATATTGGGGAATCTTTAGGGAATCTTTTGATTCCTTGGCCCGTATTGCACTGAAAAGGCCCGAAATTGCCCGATTTTGCCAAATTAAACCGATTTAAGACAGGAAGAGACCAGAGATAGAGATTAAAGAGTATCAAATCAAATTCACAGAGAGAAAACACGTCAAAGAGTATCAGAAAGCGGCGGAGACCATCAGTGTAGCAGCAAAGAGTATCAGCGAAGATCTTAACAACGGCCCAAAGCAGGAGAAAATTAAATACCTTCCAGCAAAGTCAAAAAAGAGGGCGAGGCCACTCAAAACTCTCAAATCATGGTTATTGCACATTTAACTCGCACCAGAACAGAACTGCAGACCCCAAAGCACAGTTATTCCAGCAGTACTGCATCGAGGCTCCAAAGGCCACATTGCACTCCTTTTGATCCAGCTACCTCTGACACAATTTCAATAGATATTTACTAGCACTTAATTTTGGCACAAGTTTAGGTTTAGAAAGCTTTTTTGCAGACCTGTTTTAGGTCAATTGTAATAAATGAGTTCGAGATATTTGCACTATAAAGACAGCCCTAAACACTGTGTTACGGGTTGGTTGGTTGGTTGATGAGTCAACAAGCTATCTCTAGCTGATTTTGCTCCGGGAGAGACTCGCACTGTAATGTCTGATAAGTTTCTATAATCAAAGACTGCTTATGAGCCTTGGAGAACGGATTGTTTCACTGTGTTTATTGGTTGAAGAGTGATGATGGAATTCTCGTGCTGTGCATAACTCAATAAGTGTTTCTTACCTCTGTTTTCATTCATGAATTACGCTCTTAAACAACAGAAAGAAAGATTAGCTTAGAATTTGTTTAAATACACTCTATGCTCAATTTCTGTTGTTTCTTTATGTTTTCCTCTATTTAAGCATAAATATGAATTCCACATGGCTCATGTTTGCTTTAACCTAAGACAGTGATCCAGGGATTCTTCATTGCCCCTAGATACAGATCATCTTTCCCTCTGTTAAGTTAAATGAGAGATTCTTAAGTGCCTCTCATTCCTTACATATCATTCATCCTTTTAGACTGAAGATTGTGTTATGAGCAGCTATCCTGCTTCATTATTTCTCTTATGACCAGAAAGACGCACTGATAATCCTAATCCATGACTCCATGCCCAATGGTTTGAAACTTATCACTTCATAAATTGCCTCTCTACCTGAAAGCATTTTCCTTCCATCCAAACACAAACAAAAACCCTTGAGCCAAAAGCTAGCCTAAAATCATCAACAAAGTTAAATCATTAAAAGAGAGCCCTCTCTGATTGCAAGTGGGCTAGAACCTGCAATCCAAAGATTGGTTTGTGGTTACCTCGGTTGTATCCCTACAGGAGCCTAGGGACAACCTGAGTGATAACAGGATAGACGGGGGGGGCTTTGGTTCTAGGGTTTAACAAAACTAGTGGCAGAAAGTAACAAGCATCCATGGAGACACAGGGAGGAGGGAGCTCCACTCCCTCCTTCAGTTAAATGGTAGCAAACAGAGGAAGAGGAGGGAAAAAGAACAAACCTCCAAAGCCCTGGGAGGTCAAGACAAAAGACACAGAAAATCAGAAGGCGGAAGGTAGCAAAACCAATGCAGATCAAGGGGCCCACGAAGAAGACTATCGGGAGGAAAAAGCGGAAGACATAGGTCAAGGGTTAGAGAACAGAGCTATGATAGGGCCCTGTAAACCCAAGACCACAACTAAACCTCGGGTTATTCTAAATGATCCAGCTTTGCAAGTGCACAGAGATCACATGGCTAACTATGCCATCATATGTAAATTTATGGGAATCTAGCCATCAGAGAAAGCGTTGTACACCTGGATAAAATACAACTAGAAACCAAAGGGGGAGTTGAATATTCATCTTGGATCCAAAGGTTTTTTCACTGTGGTGTTTACGAACATGGAAGATAAAGACAAAATATTTGAAGGAGGGCCATAGTTCTTTGCAGCACCTGGGCTCTATATAAGGCCATGGACGATGAATTTTGTGCTTGAACGAGAAACCTTCACTTCGGTACCAGTATGGATTCGACTATACTCCTTACCTTTAGATTATTGGATGCCAGAGTCTTTAAAAGCTATAGGCAATAAATTAGGTCATTTCTTAAAGATTTCAGAGGCAACTCTAAGGGGAAAATATACATCATATGCCCGCATATGTGTGGAGATGGACCTATCTAGAGCCCTTCTAGATGAGGCCATTCTAGAAGTCTATGATGAGGAATGGGTTCAAGCAGTTGACTATGAACATATCCCGTTCAGATGTCTCAAATGTCATGAGCATGGGCATCTATCTAGAGACTGTCCACTCAATCAAAGGGAGGAAAACCTAAATACCAACAAAGGAAAAGACCAGACAGGTTTCACTAAAGTAGGAGGGAAAGGAAAAGGGGGAGGAATGAAGACAAAAAATAGCCCTAGTGTGAATGATAAAACAAAAAGTTACAACAACTTTGAGATCTTAGGAGAAAAAGAAGTTGAGGAAAGGGATAAAGAGAGTACAGAGAATCAGGCAGCAAGGGGGAAAGAAAAAGAGACCAACATGGAGTACATCTAGGAACAGAATGAACACATGATGGAATGTTTAAATACCATGGAAGTAGAAAAAGACCAGGAAATGACTCAAAGTGAAAGTGGTACGGAGGATCAAGATTTGCAGGAGATCTTGGAAAGGGAGAACCTAGAGCTGGAAAAGTTTCTAGAATAGGGCAGAAACCTGGGAATAAACTCCATCCCTCAAGAGGACGTGGATAAAGTCCAACAGATATTCCTTAACAAGGCACATCAAACAGTTGCAGGAGTCAAAAGAGGACATGACAACCAAGAAAACAAAGGAACCTCCTCAATAGGATTAATAATCAGAAAATTAACAAATAATCCAGGCAAAAGGAGGGGTAGAAAAAGACAAAAGGAATTACTACTGGAGTGTGGCAAGATCATGATTGATTCAGGAAGGATGAAAGACCTTTCTAGTTACTCCTTTATAACCCCACCTCAATGAAAATCACAACCTGAAACATTAGAGGACTAGGGAGCAAAAGAAAACAAAGGAATCTTGGTAAAAGGATTAGAGAGGAAAAACCTGACATAGTATTCATACAGGAAACAAAATGCTCAATGGAGAAGATCTGTGAAAAACATAGCAAATGGGTAAACAGATATGAATACCTTGAAGTTAAGGCAAATAAATATGCTGGTGGTATTCTCACTCTTTGGGATCCACAGAAATTTGGTGTGATTGATGCGGAGGCATCTAGACATCATCTTTCTCTGATTTTCCAACTGGTGGGAGACAGGCAATGTTACAATGTTACATGATCACCAATGTCTATGGTCCATAATCAATGGAGGACAAACTTCGACTCCTCACAACACCAGAGGATATGAAGAAGAGATACCCAGCTCTACCATGGATTCTTGGAGGTGATTTTAACATAACAAAATCACTCATGGAGAAGAAAGGAGGAACTAGAATACTTGGGAGAGATTCAATTGCCTTCCAAAACTTCATCACCAATGTGAAATTGGTTGCTATGGAAACAAGCAATGGAATCTTCACTTGGAACAACAAAAGAGGAGGCCCTACCCAAGTGGCCTCAAAATTGGACAGATTTATGGTTTCCGAGGAACTTCTTCTCAGGGGCAGCAACATTACTGCACTCATTTTACCTTTTGGGGGTTTAGATCACTGGCCTATCCAATTAGAAGCCTCCCTTTTTGGAAAACTAAGGAATACCCCCTTCAGGTTTGAGAATGATTGGCTCACACATGTAGATTTCCTCACAAATATTGAACTATGGTGGAAGGAAGATCTTAACCTTCAAGGTACAAAGATGTTCCTTCTCCACTGCAGGCTCAAACACATTAAAGGCAGACTCAAAGAGTGGAACAAAAAGGAATTTGGTAACATCTTCAAAGCTAAAGGAGAGGTGGAAAAGAAACTAAAGGAAATAAACTAGATTCTTATCATAGAAGGATACACATATGAAATGAAAGAGATGGTAGAGTTACTCCAGCAGGAATGGGACAACAAATGCCTTCAAGAGGAAATTCTCTGGAGACAGAAATCCAGAGTAAAATGAATCAAAGAAGGGGAGAGAAACACCAAATTCTTTCACAGATCCACCATAGCTCACCGAAACAACAATAGAATTGTGAAACTTACAGATCAGCATGGTGTAGAGAGAAATACTCATGAAGAGATGGACAAAGTTCTACTCTAACATTTTCAGAAAATTGTTGAGGAAACCTCAGAAGGTAGATACCAGTTTACAGAAAAATTCACTCAATACATCCCTAAATTGGTCACCAGAGAATACAATTTCAATCTCAATAGACCAATAACAGTGGAAGAAATTGAGGAAGCAGTGAAAGAGATGCAAAATGGGAAAGCACCAGGCCCGGATGGCTTCAATGTGGACTTTTTCAAAGCTTGTTGGAAGATAGTGAAACAGGACATCCTGGAGGTAGTGGAAGACTCTCGAAGATTTAATAAAGTCTTAAAGGTGCTCAATGAATCTTTCATAGCCTTAATACCCAAATAGGAGAAGGCCACCTCCCCAGACAGATTTTGACCTATAGCGTTATGCAATGTGATCTACAAAATTATATCCAAAGTCATTGCTAATTGTCTCAAACCTCTCCTCCCAACCCTAGTGTCAGAGGAACAAATAGGCTTTGTGGAAGGAATACAAATTCTAGATAATATAATACAAGCACATGAAATGGTTCATTCACTTATCACCAACAAATAGGCTGGAATGATAATGCAGCTGGACATAGCAAAGGCCTATGACAAACTTAGCTGGTCATATATAAGAGCAATTTTAAAAGCCTATGGCTTTGATCACGTGGATAAAATGGGTTATGGCACTAGTTAACACAGCCAGCTGTTCAATTCTTCTCAATGGCGCTCCTTCCAAAACCTTCAAGCCTTCTAGAGGTCTAAGGCAAGGAGAACCTCTTTCTCCTTTCATCTTCATTCTAATGATGGAAGGTTTAGGAAGGGCTATCAGAGCTGCTAAGGAGGAAGGGAGAATTCAGGGTCTGAGACTCACTCATGGTGGGGACATGGTGACACTTCAACAATTTGTGGATGACACTATGCTTCAAGGCACTCCCACTGTTAAGGAAGCCAAAGCATTCAAACAGATTCTAAGTGAGTTTGCTAGGGTAGCAGGCACTGAGGTAAGTCTCACTAAATCAAAAATCTTCTTTTTCAATATTTGAGCAGACAGGCAGAGATGCTAATGACAGCATCATAACTTTGAAGAACTGGAGGAAGAATTTTTTGGATAATGAGATCATAAACTCTGGTTGGATGCTGACCCTAGGATTCTTAATCTAGAATGTCTGGAAGGAGCATAACAATATGATTTTCAAGGAGAAAGTGAGTCCAGTGAGTAACATCCTCAAACTGGTCCTTAAACAACTCAAAAAAACTGTACATATCCTGGGAGGAGAAGCCACAGGTAAACCTATTGAACAAAGAGAGGTAATAATATTGAAGAAATTAGAGCTCAAGGTTATTCTCCCTCAGGGTTCTATTCAGATTATCAAGAAAACCTCAACAGAAAAGTCCTCTTGGCAACCCCTTTCTCATGGTTTTTTAAAATTCAACATAGATAGGGCTTCAAAAGGGAATCCGGGAGAAGTAGGCTATGGAGGGGTTCTAAGGGATGAGGAAGGAAACATACAAGTCATCTTCCATAGTTATCTTGGAAGAGCTACTAATAATATGGCTGAGCTCATGGCGATGGAATCATGTCTAGAAATACTGCTCAAATACAACATTCAAAATGTCATCATTGAGGCTGATTCAGAGCTAGTCATTAACTCAGTAAAAAGGATAAATGTTGGCACTTCTCCTAAGAAAATCTTAGAACATTGGCAGCTTCTGCAAGTCTACCAAAGAATCCAAGCGCACCTATAAATGTTGAGAACCCTCAGGTCAGTGCATGTTTGTAGGGAAGCCAACAAAGTGGCGGACTAGCTTGCCAATGAGGGGGTACGAAATAAGCATATCGATCTCTACTGATGGTGGGAGGAGATAACAAATGACAGGTTGAAGGAGGGATGTTCATCCAGAGCCCTTAGCGACTGATAGCAGCATCAGAAAAATCAAGAGACCGTTTTGGTTGATATAGAGCCACAGTAAAGGGGTACTATTATTCTGGTTTCATCATGAATTGTTTTGACATAAGTGTGATCCCTTTTAGGTGGCAGGCCTTTGGCGGTCTCATTAACGTAGGTAATGGAAATCCAGACGTCTCCCTTTGGCCCATGAGCTAGAACCCAGATTTTCTCGGTAACCACAAAACCCCAACTTTTATTGTGGTGAACAACTTTACTACCCTTGCTGTGGTTTCCGATATTTCGCAAGCTCATCAAGCAGGAAGCGGTTTTTCTCATTCGGGAGTGACTCCACTTACCACGTGACACATGGCTAGGGGAGGGGTGAAATTATGACTTTCATCGCACACTAATTATCAGTGCTCTTAGCTCGTGCGATTTGATCCTTAACGGTTGGATCAGGCAAGGATTATCTACGGCCAGGATTTTGCATGCAAGTTGGTGGGTCCACATCAAGGGTTATGTTTCACGCTGTTCACAAGAACTCTCTGGGATCGCGCGCAAATGGTGGATTTCGAAGGGTTAAAGTGATCAAAGGATAAGCCAAAAATGGACCCGATAAGATTATAGATTATGGTCTATTGAGTTTATTGGGTCTGATTCATCTGTTAAAAGGTGTGCTTGTTGGCCACTTGATATCTTTCTAATCCGTTGGATCATCGGTTCAAGATCCAACAGTTAGTGTTGGACTGTAGGTTTGTCTTGGATGGCTCGCGTCCTTGGTTATGCTTTGTCGTTTTGTGACCTTGTATTGGGGTTGGCCTGGCGTATTTGCGGGCCTCACAGACGTGGTTTCCTTTGTACAATATTTCTCTTTTTAATTGAATAGAAGGATCCACTCTTGCCTTAGCAAAAAAAACAAAAACAAAAACAAAAAAATGAATGAACTATCTAAGTAATAGAAAAACATTTATGGTGATTTTACAATTATAGTTTAAACCATACTAAACTTTGCAATTTATAAAAAAACCTTTGCATATTTTTTAAAGTCGTTTTGCATGTAATTTCCAGAAGGAAATTTTGATATAAGTTCACCAATACATAATCTATAATAAATATTATTTCATAAACATAAACATCATGATGATAACCTTCTAACAAACATAAATATCATCTAAAATACACATTTAAATCCACTAACATCATCTAATTATATACACCTCTAACACATATAAACATCATTAACTAGCACACAAATCTAATTATCCAACAGGGCATCATCATCATGATCACATTTAACAAAACAAAAGCATTGTAATCTAACATCATCACCACACACATCCTCAAATTAATATACATCTCATGTCAAATAATGACTATCAGATACACATCTATCTACAATCACATTAAATTAACATATATAACATGACCTAACAATATACACATTAACACCAACATATATGTAGTTTTTAACCCCGTACAGAAATTACCTGCATACGAATTCTAAATCACAGGAAAAAATAAAAATGCGAAAGCATAACACATAAAACACATATACACAGAGATTTCCCACTGG
>APFE030428630.1:0-45805 GCA_000404065.3 Pinus taeda
ATACCCCACTCGGGTTCTTAGGGTGTGTTCCATCAGGACTATTCTTATCTTGGATTCCTGGTCCTCAAAGAATATCGGTCCTCTACGACTATTCTTATCTTGGATGCCCTAACTCATCTTCAAAGAGCATCGGATGCTAGATGTTTACCCAATCCTCCATTTGTCTTCCCAAGTGAAGACAAGAATCATGTGTCTATCTCTCCCTCTTAATTAGTGAGAACACACCTATTCCAATGAAGGAATGTACTCACTCCTATGGAAGGAATGTACCTAAGCTTCCTCTTGGCTTAGGAATTTTGTTTCCAAGTTTCTATCAAGTAAGAAACTTATTTCCAGGATCCTCCTTAATTAGAGACCTACAACAGCTCCTCAGGTGGAGATGATGGGACAAGTAGTTGCTTGAAGAACTCCTCGCGATGTCATGAACTTCTTTTCTTTATTCAAGAGTCTTCATGTTTTGGGACTTCTTCATAGGGCACAAACCATCCATCACTTTCATCCATTAGTCAATCATGTCATGATTCCTTTCATTGGAAAGTGATCCATCAGCCCATATATAGCCTTCCTTCATGCTATGCTGCCTTCTTCATGTTTCCTGAAGGAACTTTCCCGTTACAAGGTAAACAGTGGTGGAATACATCCATAGTTCTTCCCTCGATAGCCCTGCATAAGTCGATCCAGATATTTGTTCAAAAATAAGAAATGAACACTTAAATCAAAATTACTTTTGTGATGGTCTTTCATCATGACGTCTCCTAGTTTGCATCAGCATCCTTCATATGCATTGACACATCTCCAAAACATATATACTGTCAAGGGTCTCTTTATTTTCAAACTTCTTCGTCTTCATATCTTTCATGGAGATATCCTAGTCGAATATTCTAGTTCTAGGATGTTGATTGCCTTTCCATGGTTGCATATTCCACGATCTCTTCCTTCCTTCTTCACACATTTCATTCCCAGGAACTTCCAATCAGAGTTCCTCTAATTATTGTCAACCACCTCATATTACATATGAGGAAATATTATGTTGATTTCATCTAGTGAATGTGTGACCCATGCCTTCTTGCATCCTTTCAAGGGAGGAGATCCTTTCGTTTGCTCATGCTCTCGAGATAGAGCATTTATCCATGCTACCTGCACCCATATGACATGAATTTACAATATCAAACACAAGCATACATACCTCATTTTCCTTTAGGTCATTTAGACTTCCTTGAGTGAAGGCACTTCAATCCCTTGATCTGTTTCACTTCTTTTGTCATCATACTTTTATACCGTGAATTCCATGAGTTGGAGTTCCTAATGAAACCCTTGCTTCCTTTTGATTGGTGAACCTTCCGATGAAGATTCCAATAGAGGATCTTGAGTAGCCTTTTCCAGTAGATGTTTCCTTTTGACAGATGTATGATGAGCCTTGTACCAGATGACTTTCCTTGAGTGCTTCGAATGAGGTTTCCAAGAGCTATATTCTTTCATAGACCTATTTCAGCTATCATTCATGCTTCCCTATGATGATGTCACAAGCTCTTGCTTCTAATGCTTTTTATGATGCCATTATGCATCCTATCATGATTCCTAATAGTTATAATTTACAACAAGAAAACTTGAAAAACAGAACTTGAAAAGAGCTAGGAGATAAACACTATCTCAATCATAATAGAGAACTTTTACTTCCTCTTTCTTGACCTTCTACTTTTCAGCTTCCTCCACTTCCTCGATGATATGGGCTTCTTCTCTTCCTCTTTTTTTATTGTCCTTCATGATCTTAGGACATTCTCTTTTGTAATGACCATATTCTTGACATCCATAGCATTGAATCTTAGCCATGTTCCTTTTCTTTTTCTAAGAACCAGACTTTCCAAATTTTCCTTTTCTCGTCATTATAGCATAACCTTGATTTTGCTCACCTAATCCTACATCAGATTTTGCCTTTAGCCTAGATTCTTCAATCTTTCATAGTGACCGTAGATCTTGGAATGGAGTAGCTTCTTTCTTCCCATAAATACTTGAAGTATAGTTACCCCACTCCTCCGGTAGTGCATTTAGTACAAATGTCGTCATTTCTGTATCAGACATGACTTCTCCCAGATCTTGAAGTTGATCCTTGATTTCAAATATCCTCATAAAGTATGAGGCTATTCCTTCTTCTTTCGACATCTTTAGCTTGTAGAGTTCTTTCCTTAATGAGATGACTTCTATAGCATAGATCTTGGAATGGAGTAGCTTCTTTCTTCCCATAAATACTTGAAGTATAGTTACCCCACTCCTCCGGTAGTGCATTTAGTACAACTGTCGTCATTTCTCTATCAGACATGACTTCTCCCAGATCTTGAAGTTGATCCTTGATTTCAAATATCCTCATAAAGTATGAGTCTATTCCTTCTTCTTTCGACATATTTAGCTTGTAGAGTTCTTTCCTTAATGAGATGACTTCTATAGCAATGCTTACAGAATACAACTCTACTAGTTTGTCATAGATTTCTTTTGAAGTTTCGAGTTTTGATACATATGGAATGAGGGGATCCTTGATGGATTCCATGAGAATCCTTTGATCCCTAACTTCCCCTTTCACATAATTTGCAAGTGCTTGAGCATCTTCCTTTGCTAGTCTAGTGATAGATCCTTTGACATGTTCCATGACCTCATTTTCAATGAGATTCAGATATGTCCTTTTCTTCCATGCAAAATAGTTTGAAGCCCCAACCAATTTGTTGCTTTCATTGCAAAAAGACATTTTGACATATTCAAATGTGAACATAAACATACTTACTTGATAGGACGCTCCTTCTCCTTGTTGCTTCCTTGATGTTCATGATGATATAGAGAATAGAAAATTCTCCTTGATGAAGATAGTTTTCTTCAAGAATGATCCTTGACCCCACAGAGAGGGAGATTTCTTTAGATCCTTTAATGGTGATGTCTTTGATGATGATGATCAATGATGACTTCTTGATGATGTCTTCAAAGGTAAGAACCTTGCTCCAACAAGAGGGAGATCACCTTAGAATCTTGATGACAATGTTCTTGGTCTTGCCTCTCTAGAAAGGAACTTGATGTATAAGTCCTTCAACTTGAGTAGGGTCTTTGAGGTCTCTTGAGATGACTAGAGAATTCCAAGACTTCTTTCTAGTGTAGACTTCTTGATATATCTTGACTTCTAGATTCGCTTTGATGCCTTCCTTGAGATTTGAACCTTGAGTGTCCCTTGATAAGATGCCCTTCCTTGACTTTGTCACCTTAGCTCTGATACCATGTTAAGAAATCTAAGGCATCAAGATTAGGTGATTTCTCTTGTAATGATAACTGCTTGTGAATGCTTTTTACTTCATTAGATTATGATCCTCTTTAGTTATATTCTTATAGTGTTCTTCATCAAATAACTACCAAAGCATAAACAATAACGAGACAAGAGACATAGAATATAGGCGATCGACCAGGTCCAAAACCTCTCCCACTTGAGAGGAAAATTCTTATAGAGACTTCAATTGACGAATACCAAGACCTAGACCCTTGACCAAATGCCCTCCAAGACCAAGACACAAAATTTCCTGATGAGATCCTTCTGGCTTGAGTCAACAATAGTCAAACCTCGTCTTCTTCCTTCTTCTCGGCTACCCTTCAGAATTCGACTTCCTTTTCTCTGCTTCAAACCTGCAACTTTTTTGGCCTCCTCAGAAACCCTAGTTGTAGCACATGTGAGAGATATATATGGTGATTTAACCCCTCAATCTTCTTCTCTTGGAATGAATGGCCTTCTCCTCCAACTCGACTCGATGAACTGAGTTATATACTTCTTGGCTCGGCTTCTATCACAAGGAACACTTCAGCCCTTTTCTGCAGCAGTGACACTCCTTTTCCTCGCACGTGTGAGTGGAGATCAGCCCTAAAACATACCCAAATAACTTCACTTTTCCTTCCTTCTTCTCGCTAGCTATGAGACTCCTTTCCAAGTGTTTCTCGCACTTCTAATTGCATAATTGCTTGACCGAAATTCTCTGCCTTGAATGAAATTCGAGCTACCCTATTCATAGTGGTTTTCCCATCAAATAAGCCGACTTGAGTGAGGGTGAGCCGACATGTCCTTTGGTGTAGATCATTTACTCCATCTTGTAGCCAACTTGAAGGAGATGCTTTTGCTTGGTCTTGGAGGGCCTTCTTATTCTTTTAATGACTCATACAAAAATGTAACATGCCCAAGAAGGGTCCTTCATACATGACATTGACTCAATTTGAATTTGTGACCAATCCTAAGGGCTCACAATGGGAGCCTTACCTAAAAACAAAATTCCTTGCTCATGAAACCCACGAGACAAGCATTACAATAATAATTTTATTTTTCTTCTTTGCATCAATTACATAAAATCACAATTACACATGTCATTATGAAGACCAAGCCTAGTTACACTTTTCAACACGCGCAACAGCTATCCAAAAAACAAAATCAATGTATTGTATCCCGTTCACTCGACCCTCCCCATTGGCTGCTTACTCCTGGTAATTTGGTCATGTGGCCACATACAAGGGTGTAGTGGCTCTAAAAATGATGTTGATGGAACCACAATGGAATCGACCCTCACTTGGTAAATTTTAACTTGGCATGTCTTCTGGTCGGCTATCTGTCGTTGACTCTACTGATCTCATAGCAATGATATTGGATTTGAGGGCAGCCTTATAGTGTACGACCCAATAAAAAAGGAAACACCGATGCCTTCTGGAATTTGATTTTGATACTTACGTTTGGCTCAAATAGCAGCTACAACAATGTTGAATGGTCAACAATCTCTTCCAAACAATGGAAATTAACCTAGTGATAACATCTCTATTACAACAATACTCAGACCCAACAAATACACTAATTTTGGCCCTCTAATTAGGAGATCGAAATATAAAAATGATCATGCAATTGTACATAGGAAGCTTGGTACCACACAAATAAATATGGGTTTTTCACAAACTTGATCAGGTTGAAAAGTCAGCACGGAAATAAACCCTCAAGCTGGCAAGAAAACCATCTCTGATACCACTATAATATCCTAAACAGGATATTTTAGCAAAAATTTGCCATGTAAAAAAAATATAACCAATAGCATACGACAAGATAACAACAAAATGAATAGGAACAATCTCATCTTTTATTATAATAGAAACTGGGTTTTACATGTTGATACGACAAAATAATTGAGATGGGAAACTGGCCTCAAGAATCTACTCCAATGCTACGTTGGCCCTCCAAACTGAACTGAACTGAGTTGAACTGCTAATCTCTCTTGTGAATTCTGGATGAATTCACCAAGGGAAGGTGGGTACTTGCCCAACCTCACTGAATCACCCGAGGGTTTCCATTCTAAGGCTACTGTTAAGTAGAGAACCTACAAAATAATTGAGATGGGAAACTGGCCTCAAGAATCTACTCCAATGCTATGTTGGCCCTCCAAACTGAACTGAACTGAGCTGAACTGCTAATCTCTCTTGTGAATTCTGGATGAATTCACCAAGGGAAGGTGGGTACTTGCCCAACCTCACTGAATCACCCGAGGGTTTCCATTTTAAGGCTACTGCTAAGTAGAGAACCTGGTTCTCAAACCTCTCCACAAGAAGAAAACACAAATGCAAGATGTCCTCTAATGGACTCCTCGTTTCATAGATCTTACGGACCCCTCTAGAAGCTCCTATTTTATTATTATATTAATCATTGAGCACATTTCCCTTAATTAAAATATCATTTTTAATGTGGGAAAATGGTAAATTGGACATCAACTAAAAATCACTTCTAACCAGTAGACCCCTCTAGAAGCTCCTATTTTATTATTATTTTAATCATTGAGCACATTTCCCTTAATTAAAATATCCTTTTTAATGTGGGAAAATGATAAATTGGACACCAACTAAAAATCACTTCTAACCATCTCATCCTAGAGATTTTCTTGTTCCAGTTTCAACAAGCTATTACACTAAGGTGTTCTGCCAAGCATTCCTACCAAAAGGCCACCTTAAGCACAATTAATTGAGTCAAGCCCATTAATAACTTTGATTTTTAGAAAGTTCGAAATGCGATGGAACCAAAGGCAAACTATGTGGATGATGGAATATACCAAGTGATTGCCATAGAACCTCATAAAAACTCCTCAAAACCCCTCCAAAAGCCCCTAGGCCCGCTAATGATGCCAACCTGCACCTCTGACTTGTCTTCCCCCAACTCTAAAAGTCCACCCTAACCATGCCATAAGGAACACCAAAAGAAGGAACATCACATAGATCCATGCTTGTTTTGATGTTTATGAATCTATTTTTAGCCTCACTTCTCTTAGAATTCCTCGGATCATTTATTCTGACATAAGTTCTACACTTTATGGCTTTATGTCCTAAATTTTTACAACAGTATTAGTACCAATAGAAAAAACTTTCGTACTTGGTAGTGGATGACATTTGTGGATACAAACATATTGACATTTGATTGTCTCGTCTCCTAAAAAAGTATGGTCTCTGATAGTTTATTGTTTGATTATCCATTCCTCTTGTCTTCTGCACTTTTCCAATAGTGCTTCTTTGTTGTTGTTCAGTTGATGTTGGTGTGTTGCTCAAATCTTTTTTCTCAAATTGATGTGAACTGTGATCGTCTCCACAATTTTTAAGAAAGTACTTGTCCTTTCGTGCTCTACCTTGGATTCACTAGATTCCCCTTCATAGCTAGCCCAACCTTCGTGAGTGGAGACCTCTAAGCATTTAATATTACATCCAATTTAAGAGATTTTTTTATATGTTGAATATTCATGTTCAAATCAGTGTACGCCTTTTCTAGCGTCTTCTTCAAAGTTACCACCACTTCTTCCAATATTTCACACTCCTGACTTTTCTCCTTTATTTCTTGCATCATAATGTCTTCCACCTTCTTTGCTTTTTCAAGTTCAACTTTCAACTTGATAATTTCCTCTGAATTTGATTCTTCATTTACATATTTCAACAAGATCTCTTTCTGCTTTCTATTATTTTGTTTAAGCCTGTCTATTTCATCCAAGGCATTGATCAACTCCACCTTGGGATCTACCTCACCTTTCTATTCTTCTTCATATTCCTTAGAATATTTTTCAAGTTCTTCCAAGGCCATCAACATGAATTCACTAGTTCCATCTTCACTAGAGGATTCACTGAAACTTTCAAATACACTACTATCTTCTTGAGCATAGAAGTTTTTCCTTTTAAACTTTTTCTCTTTTTGCATTTTATTAGACTTGTTCTCTTATTTCCTTATAGGTTGATTTTCTTCTTTCTTATAAAGAGATTTGGAGGCATAATGCCCCACTCTTCCACAATTGAAACACTTAAATGGAAGTTTTCCTTTGTACCCTTTCTTCAACCTTCTGACAAATTTTTCTTCTTCTTCATCAAAACCTAAACAAGAACATTCATTTTCTTCTATAGACTTGTTTGCCTTGAAAGTTGCATCTCGGGTGCCTGACTTCCCTTTTGGAATTCTCATCTCATATGTTGTCAAGGAACCAATTAGTTGATCCCGGTTCAAAGTCTCAAAGTTTGTTTCTTCTATAACTGAAACCTTAGGATTGAACTTAGAAGGCAATGACCTCAATATTTTTTGAACAATTACACACTTTCTTTGATTGCTTCTCCTAGATCCATCATGACATTAACAACTTCATCAAATCTTAAAAAGAACTTACCAATATCTTCATCTTCATTCATTTTAAAGTCTCAAACTGCATTCTATATACTTGTAATTTGGCCATCTTTACCTTTTTATATCCTTCATGAATATTTTCCAGTTTAACCGAGATTTCTTTAGCTGTCTTACAATGCATTAATAAATTCAGAATCACATAATCCACTTAGAAGTGTGTTCATAGCTTTTGCATTAGCTATAAATTCTAGTTAGGCATCTTTGTCACTGGTCGTTTCCTTTGGCTCTTCATACTCTGCCATCACAGTAGCCTAGACTTCAACTCCAAGAAACATTAAATATGTCTTCGTTCTCAATTTCCAGAAGGCATAGTTTGTACCAATGTTTTTAAAACCGGAATCGGTGACCTGATCCACCTAATAAACCGGTTTACCAAACGGAGACAGTCGAACCGGGACTGGTTAGATCTAAACGAACCGGTTTTAGAAAAACACATTAAATAATTATTTTTGAATGAAACAAATCTATTTTTAAGATTTAAAACCATGATTCCAATCCAATAGAGACAAAATATGCAAAGTTTGCTCATTTATATACAATGTAAAGGTGAATATATCAAAATGGAACTGAGTGCTATACATATCATCGACAAAATAGTAAAATACATAAGCAATGACTCAAATAAACAATTTGTTTGGTTTGAAATTTTATTTCCATAAAAAAACCCTTTATCTTACACTAAATCACCACGATGAAAAGATATGGTTGTTCATTAATAATGAAAAATGGTTCACCTGCCTCCACCATGTTTGGCTCTCTGAGATCATCAAAGATAGACCCTGCAATGCTTTCTCTGTGCTTCATGAGATGGTCTTTGACACTAATTGGAATTGGAGTAATTGAGTATGCCAATTAGACATTTCTCTATTAAACTCTCAATATCCATTTCAGAGATAGGATCTCCACAAACAAACCAGTGCTACAAACGCCATCTATGCCTTACAATAAAAACAGTGTCAAAATCCTCGTCCTCTTGACCGTCATGATCTTCATTACATGAGGGAACAATAACACCTAAAAGGTTTTCATCTTCAGAGTTCTTCTACAAAATATACCCTCTCCAAATCATCAAAAGGATCATTACTAAATTCAGAAACTTGGAAGGGAATATGGCTCACCAAACCATTGCCTTCATGCAAGTGTACCTCATCATCACAATGTGCTTCATTTGAGATGTGATGATATGCATATTAATTAATAGAAACATGGGGTGCTACAACAAGGCCTTCGTCACACTTTTCTTCCTTGGATCTGAAATCTCATGCATATATGGTTCAAGTGATGAGAGAGAATGTTGGTCATCCTCATACAATTCATTTACAAGCTTTCAATCATGTCAGAGATAGGATCCCCACAAACAAACCAGCAATACAAATGGTGGAGGTTGGCATGACAGGTAACCGACTGGTTTAGGATTGAACCAGCCTGTTTGACTACAAACCGGCCAGTTTCGTCCTAAACCGGCCGGTTAGGACCAGTTAGGGCCAAAACTTCGCCACATTGCGTTCCTGACCAGGTTTTCAGCCGGTTCCAATTGGTGGCCTTGCTGACCGGCCGATTAGACCGATACCCAGTTAGTTAGGCTAGTTTTAAAAACACTGGTTTGTACTAGTAAACAGGGGGCTTTATTTGTTGAGCATCCTTCCTAACTAGCCATTCTACTGATTTAGGACCTCTTTCCAGTTGTTAGACTAATACTAAAGGAACCTATGTAATGTCCCTAATTAATAATTTTGCTAAGGGAATTCTCAATTTTGCAATTTTTGGCCGTTAATAAATATTTGGCATATAAACTTAGGAAAAGTGGGTGAAAAGCGAAAATTTATAAAGGTGCCACCCCAAACATTAGGAAAGCCAAGAAATTCGATGGGAAGTGGAGAGTGGGGGCCACACCAAGGGAATACGCACCCCTTGAGGAATTTGAGTTGGGTGAGAGAGGGAATTTGATGGGCGGAACCCACAAGGAGCATGAGGGATGGCTAGCTATAAATTGGATGTGAAGCTCTCATTATAGGGGCTTTCTGACATTTGATTATCCATTGTTACTCGAGTTGTTCATCTGAGTTACAAGTGCTGCTTAGCACAAGAGATTCCCAAGGAGTGAAGCTCAACCTTCTCTTCGGTGGACCTTGAGTGCCACCCTAGGAAATATTTCTATCTTATTTGGAGGTTGGGAGAGAGGCATCACACAACACTATGCCATTCTGGTTTAATTGGGACGCAAAGGGAGAGGACACAGTCATTGGGAGGATTGGTGCCGGAAGTTGGGGTCTCTATTGTTGCAAGGGTGTTCTTGATCATATTCAAGCCAAAGGAGGTAGATTTTGGGAGGCAAAAGGGAGCCCCTCACTACTATACAAATTGTCGAAGCTTGCTATTGCATCATCTCTCAATGGCCTGTGCAGTTCTCTTGGGTGATTGTTGTGTGGAGTGTCGCTTGGAGGATCTAAGGGCATTTTGGAGCAACAATTCATCATTTTCTCCTACAGGCGAAGCGTTCTGGTATTTGAGGAGGGCCAAGCTATTTGAGGTCAAATTTGGAGGGTCAAAACCAAAGAAAACCCTTTCTGGGTTTTTCTGATTTTTTGACAAGGATCACATCCCCAAATTTACAAAATTTTCTGGGCAATTTTGAGTGGCCAAATAAGGGTTCCAAGTCAGCGAACAGTGAAGAAAAATTGGGTTAGCACAGATTTTGGAGAGACAAACTATTGCAACAGTTGGGCATTGGGACATGGGGAGATTGATCACTTGGGGTTTGTAGCTTGCCTTGAGCATGCCCAAGTGCACTACTTCCAATTTTATTACACTCCAATAGTTTATTTATAGTAAAATTGGCCATTTTGGGTGTTCCGAAGCATTTTTTTGGTTTATTGGTGTTTACTGAAAATTTTTGTGTTGAATTGTCTTGCATGTTTTTGTTATCACTGTAAATTTTTCCATTAGGAATATTACAGTGGTATCAAAGCATGATCTTGATCAGCTGTGGGGGAGCTAGCAATCATGCAGGTTTTGGCCATGCATGCATAGTGACTGGTTAATTTATGGGCACTCCAATGACACAGAAAGGGAAGAGTACACAAGGGATCATGGAGGAATTGATGAGGCAGAACCAACAGTTGAGGAGGCAAAACCAACAAGTCCTAGAGAGGATGCAACAAATGGTGGGGACATTGAGTCATACCCAATAGAGAAGCCATGTGCATGCGCGCACAGCCCAGCAGTACAACACCCATACATGTGGCCAATTTGGTTGTCCTGCCATGTCTCATTTTATGGATGAGACAGAGGAGAAGCATGGGTCAAGGACGATATCATCCTATAGAGGAGGGCAGTTAGAGGGTGAGACCAAGGGGCATTTTTGCTGGTGGAGACCGAGCTTTAGATGTCAGGAGCTTGAGGACACACAGGATGGTGAGGGGTGTTGACCCTGCCGCCCGCACCTACCTACCAGTTAGCGAGAAAAGCCTTCAACCCCACAAGGTGTGGTTGGTGGCAGGGAACTCAGAGAAGGGGCTGTCATAACACTGATCCCATAACTCTCTCCGTTTTAAGCTAAATCTCTAGGCTAGCTAAGGGGGTGGTCCTAAATGGAAAGTTAAGCCTAAAGCTAAGATGTAAATTTCTAAGGAGAATTATTAGAGTTAAATAAGATTGTTAATCTGGATCTATAAGCATAACAATAATATAAGCAATAGCCATTAACCATACGATAAGCATGAAACACATAAATGACCAGTGCCTTAAAAACGTTGCTCTTTCAGAAATGAAAAGATTTTTATTTGTGTTTCTTTTTATGCTCAGAATGAAAACAAATGCTTTTAAATGAAAGGAGAAAATTTGTTTTAACTTTTCAACATAGAAACTAAGCTAAGAGCTCGAGAAACTCCCTCTTCAATAAATTTTTTGGTGTCTAATGAGCTTGCTGGCTTGAACAGCGTGTGGGACCCTTGGTATCCTTGGAGGTGACTATTCCGGCCGAAGAAGTCCTCGCCCTCCAACAGAGCTGGCAACCTGTCCCTTGAAAACACAGAAAACACTTGCAAACGAATTGCTAGTGCAAAAAGAGACTTGGCATATAGAGACCAAGTTGAGCTTGTCATTCAACCGAGAATGGACAAGCTACAACAAGTGTACAAAATATACCAAGCCCAGAAGAGATTTGAGATAACTGCAAATCTCTCCTCCCTAGACAATAGTGCCTTCAGGCAAAATGAAAAACCAACTAAATTAGCAAATGAAAATCAAATGAAAGTCAACGATACAGGTATACCTCATGTACCAAGGCATGCACCACAAGAGAAGCTGGTAACCCCAAAGACTTTTATTTATTAATGTGAAAGCTGAGTACAAAATCCGGCAGAGTCTCCGCCAACCCAATAGCTCGTTCTATGATTTACAATAAGAGCCCAAGGCTCATATAAATAGGAAAATGGGAGACAATCCCAAGGCAAATTCCAATGACAAGTGGCAATCAGGTGAAGATCCCAATGGAAAAAATGAAATGACAAGTGGCTGTTATGACTGTTGTTCATGATCCCGTAACTGCTGTAGATTGCCATGTTAACTGCTGTGTGTATTGGCTGCCAATATGAACGTTGTTTGACTGCCCATATTAATTGCAAACTGCTGAAAACTATGCGTTAACTGGCTGTAGCTTAGCTGACCATGTAACTGGTGATTAACTGTGCGTTATCTTGCTGATGTAATTGCTGACCTGCCCACATTAAACGCTGTTTTAACTGCCCATTAAAATGTTGTGTATTGCCTTTGATAGCTGCTGTTAACTGTGCGTATAAACTGCTGTATGCCCACGTTTAAACTTGCTGCCCACGTGGAATATGCTGCCCACGTCACTGCTCTTTGACTGCCGTACTGACGGCTGTTCAAATCTGCTGAGTAGGCTGCCACTAAATCTGCGTATGGACCTTCCTACGTATTGCTGAGTTATGCGTATTTTCTTTGGTGGCTGAGCATTTTGGCATGTGCACAATTTGCTGGCTGAGCTATACGTATATCATGTGGGCTGAGGTGGGTCCCCTCCCCACTCATTTATTTTAAACTTTAATTTTTTCAAATCAAAAAATTAAATCAAAGTTATTACTTCAAAAATTTCATTGCCTTGTCAACTTCAACGCTGGCCCATTTGACTGGGTTGACTTCGACTTTGACTTTTTGTTGACTTTGAGTTTCTGTTGAAACTTTGACTTGAGGTGGGCCCCACATTGCATGCCACATCACCCTTGATCGTCTGCTTGACTTCCATGTCAAAATTTGACTTATTTTGACTTTGGAAAATTTTTAAAATTTTTCCAATTATTCATTTTTTTGAATTTTTTCTTCATTTTTGCCATTGTCACTGGAAAAATTGCCTTTTGAGGGACTCTGAGTCATTTTTTGACCCCCAGAGTGGGCTCTAGGAGAATGTTGGGCCTCTGAGGATGAATTTCGAGTGGTCATACGCCCCAGACATCTCCTAAGGCCACTTATTTATGCCATTACATAGAAAATAATTAAAAAATCTCGTTTTGCAGGAAATTTTTAACTATTAAAAAATCCTACTTAGACCTAGCCAAATTCCACGAAACTTTTTGTGTGATCTAGTATGGTAATATACATCGACCCTAGACACTAAGATGTGTCAGGGGCTCAATCTTCAAACCGTCACCTCAGCTTTGGGGTAAAAATGAGTGAAAAAATCCAGAGAATTATCCGCCTCTGAAAAAGAAGGGATAATTAACCGGATAAAAAAAACACTCCAAGGTGTACTCGTTTGCTGATCGAGTCCCACATCCTAGGCCTGTTACAAATTCAAGAAAATCATCATACTAGCATCACTTATTACAATTCCCCGCAGGGTGTGGAATCTGGGTACAAAGAAGAAAGATGATGAGAAGATAGAAGGAGAGTTAAAAAACTCTGTTGACTGATGACATCTGATGGTACAAGTGTCCTCTGGATCATCCTTGGGCATGGAGTCGTCACATAATCATCAGGTGCTAATCCAGTAGTCAACAAGGGGTACATCGATATACCCAGTGTGGCGCAGGAGTCACCACTGTTGGAGACCTCTTTGATAGCACTGGTTGACACCTTGCTGGAGAGAGTAGAGCCTACACCCCTAGAGCCATATGTTGATGAGGTGTCCTCCCTATGTGAGGTGCTAGGAGACATAGAGGTACCCGAAGCCATGACTGAGTTCCCTTACGGCAGCCACCTACAACAACATGGAGAACACAGAGAGGCATGAGCTAGTCATGGAGGGGCAGGTTGTGACCCATGTAGAGCCCATGGTGGAGGAGGACGAGCAGTCATCTTTTGTGCCAGCCACCAATTTAGACCAGATAGATGCACAGATCGTTAGCAGAGCTGCAATAATTCCAGACAATAGCTCTCTTCAGTCCTGTATAGATGGGGTTTGCAGATTTGCTAGGCTACCTCTATACAAGGGAGAGATAGAGGTGGAGTTACCTAGACATATTATATGTGTTGACCAGTCTGGCGAGATGAGGCAACATGAGTTACACAGCGTGCAGCATTCACAGGTTGGAGGGCTAGTTCAGTGTATGGGGGTTTGTGATTTAGATCGTTTCTTTGGGGTCGGATTGCGAAAGATTCTGAGTTCGTACTCAGTGGAGTGGGCTAGGCATATGGATTCAATTATAGGCCAAAGTAAGAGTCAGCAGGCATGTTTAGGCATCGAGGATACTGGAGGCCTAAGTTGGCATTGGGATCCAGGTGGGACTACCTACCATTTGCCAGATATGCAAATTGACTATGGCATTGGTGGTATAGTTGACCCAACAGTCAGGCACACACATTTGCTAGGGAAATTTTCGATTAGCACCAGTGGTCAATGAGTGTGTGAGGCAACTCCATGGGTCATCAATTTATGCTAGTTACGTGTGGGGTCACAAGATAATCAACACACTTTGGCAGGAGATTGTCAGAGGAGGTGGCATTGGCAGGCCACCAAACAGTGCCTTGTATGGTGCTGGTGATTCTCAACAGTTATGTGGCATAGAGGACACGGAGGAATGGATCAGTGGTGGCATTGCTACTAGTACCTAGGGATATTCACTTCTCGGGTCTCTCCAGGAGGATTTGGAGGGGAGATCAATTCATCGAAGGGTATGATGATGCGACGGTAGAGGTGTTGATGACAGTCGGGTGCAGGTCGATGCGTATTGTCACATATTTAGGCCATGACATCCAGGGATATGTAGGAGCATACAGTGACGAGCAGTGGCCTACAAAGGAGCACAAAGGTGCATGGTTATTTGTTGTAGCATGTTGGTGTTCATTGTGGAGTAGGAGGAGCGACTCCCATCGCACTGAGTCCACACGGGGAGTGGCAGGGACAATGACACAAGCAGGATACGAGATGATCCATGATGGTCTAAATGGTTTAGAGCATTTCCTCCAAGGAGACTTATGGACAAGGACATTAGGTGTACCGTTGGGTGCAGCTCACCCCGAATCGATGAGGACGCAGTTGAGATTTTTGGGACTCCAAGTTCAGTGAAGAAAGGTCTTCGATTGGGTTATTAGCTGAAGCAGAGAGTGGGACAGCCATAAAGTTACTCTTCGGTATCCCTACAGACTCTTGATCATACCCTTGGGGACCTACCCACCCATCACTCTCCAGTGTTTCTTACAGTCGCAGAGCGTTTGGTTGTTGCCCTTTGATGCTCTTCGTTCAGGTAGCAGGACATGGGAGGCCCACCTTAGGCAGTTGGATGAGACACCATGTGTCATGGGCGTGAAGGAGACTCTCCAATTGAGACATTTGGTGGAGGCACAAGTTGACGGGTACAAGCCTAGGGATGGCGCGGTTTATTGCCAAGGTAGCATAGGTTCCACTCCTAGGATCACACTTGGGGATTCGATTGCGAGGGAGCTTCATGATGCACTTTAGGCGAGACAATTTGAGGCGTTATAGGCGCCTAAGGGACAGTGGGTGGTAGACTTCGTCTACAAGAGGGTACCCAGATTCCAAGCAGTGTCAAGGTGTATCATCAGGAGTTGGGATAACAAATATCACTGCATGGTTTGGCAGGAGCAGGGCACATTGACATGCTTGGGACAAATTTGTGATACTTTGGGTCCACCTATAGTATACATACAGGGGTCAAAGATGAGGACCGAATGGGCTCTAGCAAGTAGTAGTGCTATGCAGCGACAACCCATGAGGTGTGGGAGTTGTGGACCTCTAGTATGGTTATGGGAACCAGGGATCCAGTTGATGTGGGGGACACCCCATTACTTAGTATGTACGATCGAAATAGTCGGTGATCTAGTTCATTATTAGGTTGACACATGGGGGATCACCAAGGTCTTCATCATATGGCAAGGTAGGTGGGTGTTCAGGATTGGGGCCAACCATGGAGTGATAGGCACGAGCATTGCTGAGTCCCCTTGGCAGGTTGGGCATAACCTCGATCACCACATATATTATGGCCAAGAGTTGCAAGAGATGAGGATCTCGTACGAGCATGTTAGACAGTTAGTCGTGACCAGAGTGTCGCAGGGTCTACAGGACAATTTCTTCCTACGATGGGCTTGGGACCCTGGCATCACATTACTTGATAGTTCAACTACCTTTGGGGGTGAGTTAGGTTTGATAGGGGGAGATCATTCTGACCTTCCATTGGATTTTAGCTATGTTGCCAGGAAACATGGGTTCAGGGATGGGGACAGGGACGTCATTTTTTGAAACAGGGTGCGTGGGTTCGTCGGGGGTATATTATAATTTATAAATATATAATATATAAATGCTATAATTTATAAAATTATAATATATGTGAATATGTATATTTTTCAACTTTAAACAAGAAAACTAAAATCCTTATGATTTAAACTTTAAATATTTAAACATGCACATCATTGAACATTCAACATTCACAATGAAATTTCAAAATTTCTACTGTTATTATCAGGTGCAAATTGGAGTTCACATATTAATAAGAATCATGATATATGTCCATTGTCATTCTACATTCAAAATTTGCCTTAAGGCATCTCCAAACAAAAACTAGGAAATTTTAAAATACTAAAATAAAAATAGCTAATAGTGAACAATGGCTTCCTCAAGCCATGTCATCAACATCACTCAGATCTTCAGTTAGCATGCTCTCCAGGTAGGAATCACTCTCATCTTGAGGCTCTTTCTCATCCATAGCAACTGGAGGTAGCTCAATAAGGCCATTTGGTTGTATCTCCTCGCCCACACACATAGCATCATCTGTGTATTGGTCCCATCTCTTGAAAGGACCCTCCTTATAACCAAAATCTTTTTGAGATATGAGACAAAAAGTGTGCTATGAATGTACACTAAGTTCTCTGCCTTCTTTGAGCCCAACCTATTTCTCTTTACTGAATGGATAAAGGCATAAGTGCTCCAATTCCTCTCGAAAGATGCAGAACTAGCTACTTGGAATATTAGGGAAAGCCCATTAAATTAATTAAAAATTTAAAAATAAAAACTAAAATAAACTTCAAAGAACCCGATTTTAGGGTTCCAAGTACCCATCATCAGGTTCTTTGTACCTGTCAAGACAAAAGAACCCAAATTTTTTTAATGGAGAACTCGGTTCTTCATAGAAGAACCCAGTTCTTATGGGTTCTTCTCAGAAGCACCCGTACCCGAATCCGGTACTTGGGTTCGAGAACCCCAACCCCGATTTCGGGAACCCGTGCAACATAGGATTTTAGTGATTCTTTATTGGCACGGGGAACTTCACCGGCATGGAGGGATGACCAATAGGGGGAGTTCAAGGCAAACTCGTGCAAGAAAGGATTTATTTCCACAGGAGTTGGATTGTATCTTCGGGTGCCCACCCTTCGAGTACATGATATAGATGACTCAACAGAGCATCTACATGGGGGAACAGACAAGGCTTTATATGACCGTGTTGCTTTCTTTATTGATGGTATGCAAAGGGCTTCAAGTGCCTATACCAGGTTGGACAATGAGTGGAGCAACAGGTGCATCAAGTTGACCAGGACGACTTGGGGTCCTAGTATCGAGAGACTCCATGACAGGATAGTGTTGGGGACAGGGTTGACTGAGTGGCACATTTGGGACCCTGGTATCGTTTGCAGTAGACGTTTGGGTAAGCTAATAGAGGGGGTGATTGTTCAGGCATTGCTTGAAGACAAGCAATTTTTGGTGGGGAGGACTGTAATGTGCCCACAATAATTTTGCTAAGGGAATTCTCAAATTTGCAATTTTTGGCTATTAATAAATATTTGGCATATAAACTGAGGAAAAGTGGGTGAAAAAGGAAAATTTATAAAGGTGCCACCCCCAAACATTAGAAAAGCCAAGAAATTTGATGGGAAGTGGAGAGTGGGGGCCACTCCAAGGGAATACGCACACCTTGGAGGAATTCGAATTGGGTAAGAGAGGTAATTTGATGGGTGGAGCCCACAAGGAGCATGAGATATGGCTAGCTCTAAATTGGAGGTGAGGCTCTCATTTTAGGGGCTTTTTGACATTTGATTATCCATTGTTACTCTAGTTGTTCAGCTGAGTTACAAGTGTTGCTTAGCACAAGAGCTTCTCAAGGAGTGAAGCTCAACCTTCTCTTCAGTGGACCTTGAATGCACCCTAGGAAGGATTTCTATCTTATTTGGAGGCTGGGAGAGAGGCATCACACAACACTACGCCATTCTGGTTTATTGGGAGGATTGGTGCGAGAAGTTGGGGTCTGTCTCTATTACTGCAGGGGTGTTCTTGATCATATTCCAGCCAAAGGAGGGCGATTTTGGGAGGCAAAAGGGAGTGCCTCACTACTATACAAATTGTCCAAGCTTGCTATTGCATCATCTCTCACAGACCTGTGCAATTCTCTTGGGTGATTGTTGTGTGGAGTGTCAGTTGGAGGATCTAGAGGCTGAGCTGCTAGGATTCCATTTGGAGGGAGATTGTGGGGAGATTGCTAGCATTTTGGAGCAACAATTCATCATTTTCTACTACAGGCATTGGGAGATTGATCACCTGGGGCTTGTATCTTGCCTCGAGAAAGCCCAAGTGCACTCCTTCCCATTTTATTGTACTCTAGTAGTTTATTTATAATAAAATTGGCCATTTTGGGTGTTCCGAAGCATTTTTCTGGTTTATTGGTGCTTATTGAAAATTTTTGTGTTGAATTGTCTTGCATTTTTTGTTATCACTATAAATTTTTCCATTAAGAATATTACAATCTAACTCTGATACCAATTGATATTTATGTTTGGAAATTATTGAGAAGGGGGGGTGAATCAGTGATTTTAAACTTCAATTTTTGCTCAACTTAAATTTCTTCTTATGCAACTAATGACTTATGTATATGCTTAATTATTAATGGTTTCTTTTTGCAGTTATGAGGGAGAGATTTGTAGATATATTTATTCAAAATTCAAGAGTATTCACACAATATTCAAAAAACAACACATGAACGCACTAGATATAAGTGGAAATCCAAAAGGGAGAAAACCACGAATTTTTGGCTAAAAGTGATGTGAAGGCAAGCTCCTACTTCCCAGTTACATCAAATTTTTGTAGGCTCCAACCTACAAGGGGCTCCTACCTCAAAGAAGCTCCAACTCCCACAAAGTTTTATGCAGGCTACAACCCACAAGAGGCTCCTACCTCAACAGGATACAACTTGTTCTTTATCAAGCTACAACTTGAAAGGAGACTGCAATCTCCCAATCAAAATACAAAGTCAAGTGTTCTGATTACCTGATATTGATTTATGCTCTCAAGTTTGATGTTCATCTTCTCTGCTTCTCTTACGAACAAGTTCATCCCTTGTTCGTCCCTTGTGATTTTATGAACATTCCAAGCTATCTGAACTTTATTCGGAATGAAGCCATTGAGGCTATTGAAGAGTTGCCTAGTTTTCTAGGTAACAATGCCGTTAGTATCGAAACTCACCTAAGGAATTTCCACCTTTATGTGAGAAAATGGTATCATGATATGAACCATGAGGATGTTAAATTAAAACTTTTCATCTTTTCATTATATGGTGATGCTCTGGATTGGTTAATAGACTTACCTGCTAACAATTTCGATTCTCTAGAATCAATCATTGATGCCTTTATTGATAAATATGGAGATAAAAGAAATATCAAAGCGAAAGCTAAAGCAAATGAAAATGATAAGGATCTCGTCAAAGAGTTGAATCAAATGATTAAGGATATGCAACTCAACCAAGCTCAACTCATTAAGGCCATAAAATTCAATCATTCTAATCAAATGACCTCTATTCAAAAAAATTTGATTACAATCGAAGCAAAACATGCTCAAGTAATCAAGAACATGGAACTCAATCAAACAAGATTAATAGCAGATCATACAAAGGAAATGAGTACCATGGAGGTTAATCATTCTATGATTCTAGTCAAATGGCCACTCTTCAAAACAGGTTGCTCGCCAGGGAAGAAAAACAAGTACTATTAATCAAATCACTTTTCAGAATAGGTTCGAGGAAATTGAGAGATTACAGTGTTAAAATTAGAAACTAGGGCCAAATTCCACTTTGGCCTGCTCCTTTGAGGAAGATTATTGTGGCATTGAATTCCTCTTTTTGAGAGGTCCAAAATCGACCTCAAGATCATTAAATTTGGATAAGGAAAAATATTTATTGATTCAAAAGAAATTTCATAAGGCATGACCTTATCAAGATGAAAAAAATTGAAAATTGAAAATTTGAATTTCCCTCCCCAAGTGACCAAGTCGGCCTACCCATGAAGGATATAAATAGTCTATTCAAGGCACATCAATCATACATCATTCTTCTCTCTGAAATAGCCACAGAAGAAGGAAGTCCCCAGAGAAGGTGATAAGGGCATGATCTTAGTCTTCTTGATGGGCCGTATTCCATAGGAAAGTGACTGAGCTTGTTTGGGCTCTTTTGTGACTTGATCTAGGGCTTATTTATCCACCATTATTGGTCCAAATTTGGAGCAGAGGTTTCTGCACTGTTTAAGGGCTGCTTCATATTGTTTGACATGAACCTCATGGAAGATCCCTCCTAGAAGCAGGATGCACTTGATATGGTCACCTTCATCAAGGTCACAAGCCTTGATCCTTAGTTCAGGAGACCGAGAAGTTACTGAAAGGAGGCCACTGTCTGTCATTCTTGAACAGTGGGTAGTATAGTTCATTCTTGAAGCATAGAAGAAGATTAAAGGATAACATTCTGATAGAGAAATCTTATGAAAAGAGGTCGCAATCATATCAAAGGTCTGCTTGGTGTGAACAGGTGCCATAAGAAGACTATATTTTGCACTAACCAGTATTCAGAATTACAGAGAAGATGTCTCCAGCCTTTGATGCATCAGAATTACAGATTGACTGGACTTAAGGACAATGGTTTTCCCTGGCTTGAGCCATATGCTTGTGTTCTTGTCTTGGCTTGTCTTCGGCTCTTATTGTGTATGTTCTTTCTTCAGTTTTGAGTTATGAGATAATTAATGGAAATCATACGGAAAGTTAAATGGGCTAATATGGATCTCTGTAACTATCCTAAGCTAAGAACATGCTCAAAATTTAATATGGTATCAGAGCCAAGAGGGGACAAACCCAAGCAAGATTGTAGGAGAAAGCAAGTAAAGTTTTGGTCTAAGAAAAGCAAAAGCTCAAAAGCCCTGTTCATGAAATATCTCCTATCTCCATAATTTTGGACAGCTGATCTGAGGCAAAGACGTTTGTGACAATAAACTGGATTTAGGACAGATCTTGGTACAGATCTGCTGCATCCCTTCGGTCATTAAAGGAGGACCCAGTTTCTTTGCTCAAATTGGATTTTGATTATGTGAAAATTCCTACTTTCTTCAGACTTGAAGTAAGGGCATTCTTTCAGCTTTGAGACTGTGATAAGTTGAGATACTTATCTCTGCGTTGATCCAAGTTACATCATGGCCTTTCATATAAGGCATGTTATCAAAAGCTCGAATCTGTAAAAGATGCTCTGAAATTTCGGCCTAGGTCTTCTGCATTACTTATTCACTTCAGAATCAGCTAAGAAACCTTATATCACCTGCGGCTATTTACCTTCTAAAGTAATGCAATGTTCTTGGCCTCATGGGAAGTTACTCAAGCTATGTTTCAATGCAATCTTAGTTCTGGAAGTCTTGACCTCTGTTTTAGATCATCCTTGATAGAGTTCGGCCTTATCAACCCTCATTCAAATACATTTGCATGCTCCTTTATGTAGATGCATCTGCGACTCAATTGCACTTATAATATATATATATATTATTATATATATATATATATATAATATATTTCTAGAGCCAACCTCTATATGATCAGAATCTAGAGATTTAAATTCTTATTTTTTGAGATGTAGTAGGCAGTGTTCGGTCCAAGATAGAAGCCAAAATTGAAGGAACAATATGACCTATGAAAGTCTCTCATATATCTGAAGTTTTTCATTTTCTGTTGAGGAAGGAAGGTACAATGATTCGAGCCTGATCAATCATCTAAGAAGTCAGCCTTATGACACTTAGTCTGAGCTTGTAAGAAGCCCAGCTCTATTATCAACAATGTGGAAAAAGTCGAAGTCGGGATTAATTCGGCAAAGGTCCAAAAGTTGAAAAACTCGTCAAAGTCGAGTTTTTTGAAAAAGTCGGCAAAATTAAAAAAAAAAACACAAAATTATTCATTTTTTATTTTATTTTTTTAAACATCTAGAGTATCCACAACATCAAATAAATGCTTCCACATAAACATGTAAAGTAAGCTAATATATAATATGTATATGAAGTCTAGTGCTACATCACATATCAAAATAGTGAATCAACTCCTGAATTTTGAGTCCTGTCTGAGTCTCAACTCTCAAGAGTCAAAATATCAACAAAAAATATAATAAATGTATATCATGAGTCATCTAAAAGTCATCAAGTAATCAGTGACTGAGATCCTCTTCCCCTTTTAATTCTTGTTTCCGCTAATTGTATCAAGAAATAAGTCATGCATTTATTCAGTAGATTGTAATCTGCTTGGGTAATAAGGTGTCAGGTGGTAGGTCCAATGAAAATTGACAGTGAGCATCACAGTAGATGTGAAAATTAATGCTTGGTGACTCCAAGTTGCTTATTTTCTGAGAAAACAGTAGATGTCAGATTACTAACCTAGCCTTGGCATCTATTATTCAAAAACTCTTGGAGGTAAAATCCACTTCTGATACATGACCTTTCCCCACATTTACAAGGAGTTCACCATTAAAGAAGATTCCCTTTCAAAACGTGCTCTCATTGCAGGAAGGATCTTTGTTGTCACAAGATTTCACAAGTACTTTGTTCCTGTCTGAAAAATGGGTTCTTTTTTGAGGCACCGGTTTTGTTTTTTTTGGACAGGTTGTTGTTATTTGATCTTCTTGACCTCCTCTTTGTTGTTTCTTCTGGAAGCATTCAACAACTATAACAATGTTTTTGATGGTGTGGGGTTCTTTCTATGGAAGACTGTTGTATGCCTGTCCTTTTGGTACTTTTGTAATCTTCTGAAGGTGCAGTGGTTGTTAGAGTCTGGATCACTGAAAGCCTAGAGGCTTAGCCAATGTATACCTTGCTTTCTAACTAGAAACATGAAGTATGAAGATTTGTTTTTCCTTGGAAAACAAAAACATATCTTAACCTCAAAACTAACAGATTACATATCAGACTACTATGCTCGCAAGAAGTATGACAAACAATACAATGCAATAACTTGAAAATGCATGGATGGAAGCTTCAGTTTACAGTTTTTTCACCCTCGCGGCCTCTTTATCCGCGACCTGGGATGGGAGGCAGACTTTTTGGGTCGACTCCCAATTAATCGGGAGTATAAGGAAAAAACCGCGATTTTTTCCTTTGTGAAAAAGTCGCCAAAAAGTCGGGGGATTAAATCGTTTAGTTTAAAAATCGCGTTTTTATGATTAAATCGGGATTTTTTGCAGACTTTTTCCACACTAATTCCGTATCAAAGCCTCTGTCACAAAGAAAGAGGAGACAAGATTCCTGTTACATTCTTTATAAATGAAATATAGAAAGATGGTTATCATTCATCAAGTCTAGGCTCATCACCTTACTCCCGGTCATTGAAAATGATTATCCTACAGTGAATTCTCGAAGTCGTGTGGACAAGGTAAGATTTTCTTCAGCCCTCATATATATATTCATACTCATGATTAGATCGGATGAGCCGACCCCTAGAAATTTGTCTTTATTTACAGTGATAATGAGAATGTATAAAATTCTAAGGGTATTCACATCAGTGAATAATGGGATACAAGGGAAGCTTCAGGCATAAAGTAAAATTTATCTTGAAACCCTATGACATTGAAAGAAGCAGCCCTATATAGCAAAGATGTGTTTAAATTGACAGTGAAATGCAGACTTGTGCGCGCCATTATTGGTATACCCGGTAGGCACCTTCAGTAGCATAGTTTTGCATAAATAAGACATCTTTCGGGGTTACAGGTGCACAACGTCAGGTCTTGATGAGCAGTCGGTTAGCTTTGCTTCATTGCTGAAAACTTATGATGCCTCCAATATCCTTATTCCAGAGATTTATCCTCTTAATAATCCAAAGGAGTTAGCTTGGTCCATCCATTGGCTAGAGAGATAAGCTAACATTGAAGGGATAATCATCGTGTCGTTGATTCTAGGCTTCTGCTAGTGATCATCCACCAGTATTAGAACCTTGGCATAAATCAGCTTTTCAACGAGAATTCCATCGTCATATCTATAGCATTTGATGGTATGCATTAAATTCTTGTATGTGGCAGAAGATGTCAGGAATAGTGTTAATATCAAGCTAGGGCTCTGAATCAAGGCTGTAAAAGAATTCCTGAATAATCAAATTTGAAGAAAGACTATTCTAGTTCCTATTAAGAAGTTGGATAAATCCATGATATACCTGTTCAGTGTTTGAGTAAGTCCTACAGCAGGTTAGTAATTTAGAACCCAAGTATGATGATGAAGGTTATAACATTAGCAACCTTGAAAGTTTCTTAATTTTAAAATTATCAGGACCAGACCCTTGCAGCAGCTTCCTCATTGAAGAAAGAAACTGAGATACCCTGATCATGAACCTTTGAAAAAGATGTTGTCTCAAATCTTTGCAGGATTTATTCAGAGATCAGTTCATAAAGGGGATTTCCTCTCTAATATGAAGAAGAGCATTTCTGAAAAAATTTCTGACACATCTGCAAAGCCTCATCTTAACAATGAGGATCAATTTGATAAAGTCTGCACAGCTATCTGAAGTTAGGCCTCAGAGGGAGGCATAGAATCCTGAGTAATCGATATGGATGACTATGGCACTTTGATCAAAAGAAGAATGACAGGAAAAGCAGCAGGTTGCAGTCAGCATGATGTGGAGGCAGCCATAATCAAAGATGCAAATGATGCCCCTCTCATCTAAAAAGTTAAGAAGGATAACTCAGTTTTGATGCACTATTCCCTGCACTTAAAAGTCTGATGTGATGGAGAAGCTACTGATCCTTGGTAATCTTGATAATTTCCTATCATGTAAAGACTTTGATAAGCCACATAAATAGGTATTTGCTTGTTGAGATATCTCTATGATTCTATTATCTGTGGTTGGAAACACACTGTTGGAATTCAAGATTCCATGGAAGCTGGCTCCATTGACAGTATGATGAATGATAACAGCACATTTTGTATCTCTTGAGGTCCACCTTTACTTCTTAAAGGTTGAAATCTGTTACTCTGAAGCACTATTGAAGCAGAGTGTATAAGGTAGCAAGCATAGCCATTTAAGAAAACCCTTCAGCAGCCATTTATGAACAGGTTGAGTATTATTGTATATTGCAAAATAGGATTCAAAGAATCCAGTATTTCACATATTAACAACAGAAACCACTTTATATAATATTATGGCATGTTTTATCTACAAAGAGGTTGGATCTTATGATGAGCAGGCTACCAGATGGACACTATGGACTTTAGAAAGACAAGTTTAAACTTGTGGTCAACCTGAGTAAGAGGGAGTAAGTACAGTTAAATATTTCCTTCATCAAGATATGCAAGAAGCAGAGGATTCCTAAGTATTTCTACAATCTCTGCTATAAAACAATATGCCTGTAGAAAGTTGTGTGTTCATTTATATGCTGCTGGGTGTAGATTTGAGGCTCTCATTGGCGATCCAATCATCAATATCATCGTCAAAATCTGTTAAATTATGGTATGTTCTATGCTTAGAGCAATTTACTTATTTTTCTTTTTATTAGCCACAGATTAGCAATCACATATACATTAAGTAAAGTGCAGATAGAACATTAAATGATCAACCGAAAACAAGCCAAGACAAGAGACACAAGATGTGGCAACTAGCCAAGGACAAACCCCAATTCGGGGAAACCCTTTGATCAAATCTTCTTTTAACTTCAATAGTTCAGCAGAGAGAAATAGTACAAAATCTGAATTCTGTAATTTTGGATCAGCAACAGCAAACCGTAGATCAGCAAAGTCAAACTTGGACAAACTAGCTGAAATTGACCTCTAAAATACTTGGTCAATTCCCGGTCAACTTGTCCTCGAACAGCCTGAAGAAACAGCCCTTGAACAGCCCCAAAAGTTCAGTGAATTTGCAAATTTCTGAAGTCAACTGCAGCCCTAAACTAATCATCTTTAGGAGAGGCAACCACACCCAATCCTACCCAGGCCTACAAGAGAACTAATCATCTTGTTCCACAGTCGCCACAGAGAACAAATAATCCTGGCCCACAGGGGAACTAATCATCTTGTGCCACAGTCGCCACAGGGTGTCACAGGGGAAGGTTGAACCTTTACCCTGTACATAGTGCACCACCAGGGGATGGTGAGTTGCCCTGTGGTCACATGTTGCTCCAAGAAGTACCCTAGTCCCCATGGAGGGTCTTTGAACGACACCAAGTCGTTCTCGAAAAGTCACGAATTTGACCTTTCCTAGGGGCTTTGTCAAAATGTCGGCGACTTGTTCATCTGTACCGATATGTTGGAGCCTTATTGCTCCTTGCTGCACCATATCTCGAATATAGTGGTACCTGATATCAATATGCTTGGAGCGATCATGAAATACGAGATTTTATGATAAACGGATCCCACTCTGGTTGTCACATAGAATCACGGTGGTATCCAATGTAAATCCAAACAACTCATTGAAGAGATTTCACAATCAAACTGCCTCACAAGAGGCCATGCTAGCAGCAATGCACTCTGCCTCGACGGTGCTCAAAGCCACTGACTTCTGCTTCTTGCTCATCCAGGATATCGAGACAGATCCCAAAGAGAAACAACACCCGGAAGTGCTCTTTCGGTCCACCACACTCCCTACCCAATCAACATCAGTATACCCAAGTACTCTCACATCTCTGGCAGTGTATCTCAACCCATGAGTGATTGTGCCACGAAGATTTCTCAGCAGATTCTCGGCACCAATCAAATGTGAGTGGTGAGGCTCAACCATATGTTGACTCAAAGTGTTGACTGCACAACATATATCTGAATGGGAGTTCACCAAGAACATTAATGCTCCGACGAGTTGACGATACTTGGTAGCATTTCGTAAAACAGGTCTGGTAGCACTACTGCTTAACTTCTTGAAGTCAAGCTCCATCGGGGTAGTTACAAGCTTGCAATCCACCATGTTGAATCTTTCCAATATCTTCACCACATATTTTCCTTGAGATAGGAAAATCTCCCCTAGTTTCTGCCAAACTTCAAGTCCTAGGAAATAGTGCATGAGTCCTAGGTATTTCATCTCGAACTCAGAAGCCAACTCCCTCTTACATTCGTGAATGAGAGGGTCTGCACCTGTTAGAAAGAGGTCGTCAACATAAAGCACCAGTATGAGAGGCTTGTCATCTATAACCTTAAAGTAAAGGTTAGGGTCAGCTTCACTTCTAGTGAATCCTAGCTTCATCAAGTAGCTATCGATTCTCTCATACCATGCTCGGGGTGCTTACTTTTGCCCATAGAGGACCTTCTTCAACCTGCACACATGAGATTCTCGATCATAAGTCTCAAATCCTTCGGGTTGCTCCACATAGACCTCCTCTTTGATTGAACCATGTAAGAAAGCAGTCTTGACATCCATCTCATGTAGGTTCCATCCTTGCGAAGCAACAAAGGCTATGATTGAGCGGATGGTGGTATATCGGGCAACAGGTGCAAATATCTCGTCATAGTCTATACCCTCCTTCTAGGAGAAGCCACAAGCGACAAAACGAACCTTATACTTTTCCGCACTTCCATCAACTACATGCTTTATCTTGTAAAGCCATTTTGAAGTGACAATGGCTTTGTCCTGGGGTCTGGGGGGTCTGGGGACCACATCCCAGACATCGTTTTTCATAATGGACTCATATTCCTCGGTCATAGCATCCTTCCATACTTTATGCTTGACGACATCTATGAATGATGAAGGCTCATTTTGGAGATCGTGCTCATGATGATCAGGTATCCCTGATACCTATTCGGCTTCTTACTTTCATGGAAGTTTCCTCAGGGTGCAATGTGTCCTTCAGCATCATCAAGTGTTCCCCTAAGCCATGAAGGCCTCTTCCTAAAAGAGGAAGGCTCTTGCGGAGGAGGATCAATAGGATCCATAGGTTCTTCCACATCAAGCATTGTCTCATCTTCTTTTTCCTTTGGTTCCCCAGTGTCAGCTTCTTTAGATCCCCAAGTAGGAAGATTGTCTACCTTGCTAAGAGCCATATCTTCGTCAAAGATGACATCATGACTAATCTCGACTTCCCTTTGACCAGCTACATAGATTCTATAGCCCTTAGTATTTTCGCTATAGCCCACGAAGATTCCTTTTTTCCAGATGCACCCAATTTATTCCTTTTCTCTTTCGGCACATGAAAATATACAGGGCTTCCAAGAATTCTAAAATGAGATACGTCAGGTTTCTTACTAGTGAACATTTCTTCGGGAGTCTTGGAACCCAATGCTTGATGAGGGCACGATGAGGGCATCAGTATTGTACATATATGGCGGTATTTGCAACTTCGGCCCATAGAAACTTCGAAAGTCTTTGATCATGGAGCATAGCACGAACAACTTCCACAATTGTACGATTCTTCCTTTCCGCCACACCATTCTGCTCAGGAGTATATGGTGTAGTAGTCTCCCTCTTAATGCCAACCTCATTGCAAAAGTCATGAAACTCATTGGATTCATATTCAGTCCCATTTTCAGTCCTTAAGGTCTTTCTTCTTCTTGGTTTGATTCTCGATCAAGGCTTTGAAGTGTTGAAACCAGGAGAACACTTCATCCTTCTTTTTCAAGAAGTAAATCCAAGTCTTGCGAGAATAATCATCTGTAAAAGTGAGGTAATATGAATATCCTCCCAAGGAGTTCACAGGCATCATACTAGATATGTTTGAGTGAACCAACTGCAATATATCCGAGGTCTTGCTTTGGCTTGAGGGGAATGGTCCCCTTTTGAGCTTTCCTTCGGCACATCTTGGACATACACCTTCTTGCTCCACTCGGAATTTGGGCATCCCTGTCACCAATTGTCTCACATCAGGCAGAGCTTTATCATGAAGGTGAGCAAACCTTCGATGCCATAGTTCCGAATGAAGAAATGTGTCACAAGACATGACACCTAGTGGACTTCCTCTGACCTGATATAATGAATCAACTCGAAACCCAAGAGTGAAGGCATCTTTAATATTCTTTTTCCATACACGTACCTTGCCATCGCTGAAGGCCACCTTGTAGCCTGTCTTTCATAGCCAAAATGGACACCAGGTTCTTTTTGAGATCAAGTACATATAATACATCTTGTAAGTGGATTGTATTACCCTGATTCAATTGAAGAGTGACATTTCCTACGCCTTTCACAGGATATTTTGAATTATCTCCGAGAACAATTTCCAGGTTGGTTTCCTTCTGTATCAGATTATAGAGAGCTTCTTTGTAACCAATGAAGTGCCTTGAGGCACCACTATCAATAAGCCAATTTCCTAGCGAGACCGGGGGAGCAGAGGTAGATAAAGCTACTAGTAGATAATATTCATTTTTCTTAATGTTAACGGTGTTAGATTCATACCTGGAATTTCTTGCCTTCTTGAATGGTTGTCCTCTTCCTTGATTTCCAGCACTTCTTTTACCTTTGCCATTTGACCTGCCATTTCTTTGATTGCCTTGAGAGGGATTTTGATCATCATCCCAGTGTGAGTCCCTCTTATCAGGGCACTCCCTTGCATAGTGACCCGTTTTATTGCAATTGTAACATCATCCTTTTCTTCCACCCTTTGGTCCAGCCTTTCCTTTGAATTTATCCCCGGAATTGTTTCTTCTTTTAGCATGAGAAGAAAATGCAGCAGGATGACCTTTGAGTATGGGCATTTCTTGCTCTTCCATCCTTGTTTCTTCTTGAATGCATCTCGCCATTAATTCCTCAAATCCAGGAATTACATTATTGTTGAGAAGAGTAGTCCTGAATATATCCCATTCAGATGGTAGTCCTCCAAGAGTTGTGAGTGTCATTTCCCTGTCAAGAATTACTTCCCCAATAGATAGGAGATCGTTCTTGATCTCGGTGATCCTTAAGAAATATACTTGCATACTTTCATCTTTGCCCTTCCTAATTTCATTCAACTCATTTCTAAGAAACAAGATTTGATTTGCATCATTAACTTTAAATAAACTCACCAGTCTATCGTAGATTTCCTTGGAGGTGTTTAGCTCGGAAACATAGGCCACCAAGCATTTGTTGATAGAGTCCCGGATGATCTTCCTTGCTTTGACTTCTCCCTTGGTCCATTTGTTCCTAGCAGCAGCGGATGCATTTGATGGAGGCTCAACAATTCCACCTCTCACATGGTTCAATACTTCCTGCTCTTCTAATGTTAGATCGAGAGACATCTTCCATCTGTGGTAGTCAGACTTCTCACGGAGTTTGTCTTTCGCAAGGAAGTGATGTGTCCCTACCATTCGGACACTCCTTCGCATAATGGCCGAACTAGTTATCTGCCTTTCCTTCCACCCTAAGATCTGGTCTTCCAATGAAGTGATCTTTAGGTAGGCCATATTTCGCTGCGCCATTCTGATGATATTCTCAGCTTCGACTTCACCCTTAGTGAATTTGAAGAGGGATGAGGAATCCGCTGATCCTTTTGTCCTTTCCTAACTGTCTTCGGTGATTGCTCTTTCACTCTTGCTTGGGCATTGTCTTCACCTCAGTTCTGATACCATGTTAATTTTAGGTATGTTCTATGCTTAGAGCAATTTATTTCAATTTTCACAGTTAGATCCATATCTATTCCAGATTATCAATCACATCAACATTAAAGTAAACTGCAGATAGAACATAAACATAAATCGCAAAAGACAAGCCAAGACAATAGGACACAAGATGTGGCACTAGCTAGGGACAAACCCCAAAGTGGGGAAACCCTTGATCAATTCTTCTTATATGTTCTTCAATAGTTGAACAGAGAGAGAGAGAGAGTACGTTTACAACAGAAGTCAACAATTTGACTTATCTAGGTAAGAGCATAAATCATCTCTAAGAAGATGATACATGAGATCAGTTGAAGACATGCTGCTTCAACTAATTCTCCAAGGTGACTCCTTCACCTATTGTTGTGCTGCATTTCGTCGTCATGCTGACCTCACCGCGCTGCACCCATCATCACTATGCTGCATCTCATCATGCTTCATTAATCATGATTGTACCCATCACTATACTGCATTATGTGCCATTGCTGCACCATGTTGCCATCCTGACCTATGTGTTGGCTGCACCTTGCTTGCTTGTTGTCCTTAGTATGCTTCTTGTTGCGTGCTAGTTGTCCCTTGCATGCTAGTTCTAACATTGCATGCTTGTTGTATTTGTTGCTAAGTACCATACAACTGTCCCAATGTTAGTTAGTTGTCCCTTGCATGTTTCTCCCCTTCGAAGACAGTCGGCAATTTTGGCAATTTCGTTTGTTCCCAGCAATTCCAGTTGTTCCCGGCAGTTTCGATTGTTCTCGGCTTTTCCGGCTTTTCCGGCTTTTCCGACTTTTCCGGCATTTCCGGCATTTCCGGATTTTCCGACAGTTCTAGCTTTTCCAACATTTCTGGCTCTTCCGACAATTTCAGCCTTTCAGGCAGTTCTGGCTTTCTGCCCTCTGGATCAAGGCAACATTATTCGTTAGGATCTCTCCTCCTACTAAAACCCAAAGACAAGTAGAGAGAGGAAGAGATCCCAAGTGTGTTGAAATGACTTGAAGGCCACCTCTATTTATACTAAAACGTTGAGCACATGTGGGGTTTATTTGGTTGTTTGCCGACCTTGACGAATTGTCTTATAACGCAAATAAATTCATAACTCCATGAATACTTATCGGAATTGGATGATCTTTAGATCAATCCTACACCTCTCGATGAGAGGGATACAAGAAAAATATTAGCTACCATAAATAAGATGACCCACATAGATTTTGGCCCTAGTTGCCAATTTTAACACCAAGCCAGCTGCATCTAATGCACAAGAATTGGTTGAATGGAAGAAGTGTGTAGCGAAGGCGAGACAGATTCTTCTGGAGGGAGTTCGAGACCATATTGTCTCGAGTCTCCATGGGAAGAAGACTCCGTTTTCAATGTGGAAGACATTGAAGGACCTCTATCAAAACAATAGCGACCAGTCACCAAAGGAAATTGGCGCTCAAGGATAAGCTTCGGAAAATCAAGATGGAAAAGGGCGATACTATTTCTACATATCTAAACAAGCTCACCACCTATAGAGATGAGCTTGGTAGTGTGGGAATAACTATAGCCGATGATGATATGGTGAGTCTTGCTCTCCTTGGTCTTCCAAAGAGCTAGAATAACTATCAAGACTCTGTGAATGGAAGAGAGAAATTGCCGAATTGGGAACAACTGTGGTCGGATCTCATGCAGGAGGAGATCAGGAGAAGCACTCGAGATGGTTCTTCATCAAAGAATGATGATGAAGAAAATCCGGCCTTACCAAGTAAGGCAAGGAAAGGGAAAGGGGAGGCTTCCCATTCCAAATCTAATTCTTCTCATGGAGAGAAGAAGATTGAAAAATCTAAAGTGAAATGCTTTAATTGTCATGAGATGGGCCATTATGCAACTAATTTCCCATTGAAGAAATCCAAGAAGGGATCCTCCAAAGGATTAGAAGGTAAGGCATCAGCCTCTCAGTTCGAATTGGATTTTACCCTCATCGCATGCATGGTTTCATCGATGGTGGGTTGTGTTTGGTATCTTGACAGTGGAACCTCATTCCACATGACCAGCGATAAAAGTTTATTCAGTACCTTGGAGGAGAAAGAACTCAAGATGTGCATAGAGATGGGTGACGACGGAAAGTGCAGTGTTTCAGCAGTGGACATGGTTGCTTTTCAGAGGGAGCATGGATTTCCTCTCACCTTGATAAATGTGAAGTATGTGCCTGGACTAAAGAAGAACTTGGTATCGCTCACGATGTTGGAGGACAAAGGCTATGATCTTGTCTTCAACAAAGGAAAGGCGTTCCTGAGACACATAGCCACGGGTCAGACCAAGAGGATTGGGATTCGAGTGAAGAATATCTATGAACTAGAGGTAGATGACTGTGCTGCATTGAGTTCGAAAGCAGAATTGGTGCAAAGCCAAGACATTTGCGAGTTATGGCATAGGCGGTTGGGCCACTTGCATCATGGGGCCTTGAAGATAATGCAGCAGATCTCTACCGGACTTCCCAAAGGTAAACTTGAACAAGTGGACACATGCAAAGGCTGTACCTTGGGAAAGTACGCCAAGTCTTCCTTTCATGATCGAGACAGTCGAGCTGAAGCAATCTTAGAGCGAGTTCATACTGATTTGTGTAGACCATTCTCGACAGCATCCACCGCAAAGAAAAGGCATTATGTGATTTTCATTGATGATTTGTCTCGTAAATGCTAGATTTATTTCATACAGAAGAAGGACCAAACCTTCTCAAAGTTTTGTGAGTTCAAAGCTTTGGTTGAGAAAGAGTCAGGGAAGAAGATCAAGGCCTTGAGAAGCGACAATGGTGGAGAGTATGTCTCTCAAGAGTTTAAGGACTTCTTTGCAACAAAAGGAATTAAACGGGAGTTGACGACACCTCATAACCCACAACAGAATGGGGTGGTCGAGAGGAAGAACAAAACGATTGTGGGGGCAGCTCGGGCAATGCTGCATAACCAAGACCTACCACTTCATTTGTGGGAAGAGGCATGCAACACATCAATCTATTTGTAGAATAGAAGCCCGCATCGCATACTTGGGAAAAACAACAAGAGGAAGCTTTCTCGAGTAAGAGACCAAATGTGGGTCACTTCAGGATCTTTGGCTCATCGTTATATTGCCATGTGACAAAGGATGCACGGAAGAAGCTTGAGCCGACAATTGAGTTGGGAATACTTGTGGGGTACACTGATACACCTCACAACTATCAGGTGTACTTGCCTACCAGTCGAAGGACAATGGTTTGCAGAGATCTCAAGTTTGATGAGCAAAAGGCCATGCGAGTTTTCCTTGAGAGGGAGCTCCAACTTTAGACTGTGGAGGAACTTTTGGTTCCTAAGGAGGAGGAGCCTCAGACTAATGCGGAGCAGCCACATGCAGAGGTTCCAGGAGTGGAGATATCCACTCAAGCAGAGTCTTCCAGAGATGAACGAAAATGCACAAGCGAAGCTGACAAATTGTTGTCGGATGCGAGAGAGAATGTGGGAGAACCATCTTCTCAACGCAGACAAAGGAGGTCACCTGATAGGTACAATGGATACATGGCCCTTGTTGGGGAATGTATTGAGACTGAGCCATCTTCCTTTGAGGAAGCAGTGCAGCAGCCGAGAGTGGAGATATCCACTCAAGCAAAGTCCTCCAGAGATGGATGGAAACGCACAAGAGAAGCTGACAAATTGTTGTCAGATGCGAGAGAGAATGTGGGAGAACCATCTTCTCAGCGCAGACAAAGGAGGTCACCTGATAGGTACAATGGATACATGGCCCTTGTTGGGGAATGTATTGAGACTGAGCCATCTTCCTTTGAGGACGCAGTGCAACAGCCGATTTGGGTTGATGCTATGGTGGAGGAGTATGACTCCGTAGTTCGGAACAGTGTTTGGGATGTGGTTCCAAGACCAGAGAACAAGTCAGTTGTGAGTTCCCATTAGCTTTACAAGGTAAAGCAAGCTGCTGATGGTAGTGTGGAGAAACATAAGGCAAGATTTGTTGCCAGGTCGAGGGGATCAACTATAATGAGACTTTTGCTCCTGTAGCAAGGTACTCATCTATCAAATCAATGTTGGCACTATCAGCACAGATGGGTTGGAAGATCCATCAGATGGATGTGAAGGCAACATTCCTCAATGGCAAGATTGAGGAAGAGATGTACATAGAGCAGCGAAAAGGTTTTGAGACCTTTGATCGTGAGTCGCATGTGTTTCGACTCAAGAGAGCATTATATGGGCTGAAGCAAGCACCTCATGCTTGGTACACCAAGATCAACAACTACTTCACCGGGTTGGGCTTCACAAAAAGTGAAGCGGATGTGAACCTATATCACATCATTGTGGAAGGTAAGCCATTGATCATTGTTCTTTATGTTGATGATCTCATATTAATAGGTGATGATCAGTTGATCATGTCTTTGTAAGGAGGAATTTGCAAGAGAATTTGAGATGAAAGACATGGGTCTCATGCACTACTTTCTTGGCATGGAAGTGTGCAGAAGGATGGGGAGTTGTTTGTGTCTGAGGGAAAGTATGCCAATGAGATACTCAAGAGATTCCACATGGAGAAGTGCAAGCCCATGCAGACTCCTCTAGCAAGTAACTGGAGAAAGGAGGATGCTACTTCAAGAGAAGTAGTAGAAGCTACTGTGTACAGGCAGCGTGTGGGTTCACTGGTGTACTTAGTGAACACACGACCAGATTTGTGCTATGCAGTGAACCAGCTGAGTCAAGTTATGGTTCAGCCTACCAAGATGTTTTGGAAGGCAACTAAGCATGTTTTCAGATACCTCAGAGGCACATCTCAGTATGGATTATGGTGCAGACGAACAGAGGGAGTGAAGATACAGGGCATCACTGATGCAGATTGGGCAGGGAGTCCATCAGATCGGAAGAGCACATCAAGAGGAATTTTCAACCTTGGGTCAATTGCAGTTTCTTGGTACAACAAGAAACAGAAGTCGATTGCACTCAGCTCAACCGAGGCTGAATACATGGCTGCAAGTCAGGCAGCATGTGAGGCCATCTAGATGCGGAAAATTCTAGTTGGTTTGTTTGATCAGAGGTTGGATCCAACTGTGATCTATTGTGATAATCAAAGTTGTATCAAACTCTCTAAGAATCTAGTATTTCATGACAGGTCCAAGCACATCGACATTCGGTATCATCATCTCAGAGACTCTGTGGCGAGGAGGATCATGTTGTTGCAGTATATTTCGACCGAGGAGCAAAATGCTGACATTTTGACTAAGGCATTGTCAAAGTGTAAATTTGAGTTCCATAGAGACAGGATCAGGGTGGTAGATAATCTCTTTCTTGTTAAGAGGGAGTGTTGAAATGTAGCAATAAGAATATTCCACTTTTAATTTGTCCTTGAATTAAAATTGAGAATTAAAATTTGAATTTAGTCTCATCAGTTGCTGCTTGGAAAAACAATTAATTAAATAATCTTGAGTTAATTAGTTGGAGAAATTCAAGCTAAAAGTCTTTGTGAAGTCATGCAATAGTTATCCCTTAAATTAAGGAGATTATCCCTCAATTAAGGAGATAAGGATGAGTTGTATTTGAGTTGTAATTAGTTAACTGAGTTAAGTCTAGTTAAATTAGTTCCAAACAGTTTGAGAAACTAATTGTGAGTTCAGTCAGTTAATGTATGCATGCATGCAACTAGAGTACTCCAGATAACTGAAGATTCTGTCATAAATAACTCATGCATGTCTATTCAGACAAAGACCAAGTTGAGATTAAAAACAAGGGCAGTGTACTATCAATTGCAAGAATTTTCCTATAAGAAAATCTTTTGCATGCAGAAGGAAATCATTCCTTGAGATTTGCACAGTTTTACAGTGTTGGAGCAGTGTGTGAGATCAGTGTCACACAAGGTTACAACTGGATCACCCAGGGAAAACTGCGCAAGGAAATAGGAGGCTTGGAGGGCAGAGGAGAAGACATATGAGCAGTCTATTATGTCTATGAGCAGTAGTGAGGGATTGTACTGAGAGATGGCTAGCTGTGAGAGCTAAGGCTTTGTATTATTCTGATATATTTCCACCTTGTATGATAACATAGATAGTGGGGTTTGTAGCTGAGGCTTTCCCCAGAGTATTCTTTTGTGTTTCATGTGTATTGATTCTTCTTCTCTGTTATATGTGTTCTGCTTGATCTTGGTCAAATCTATTAAGCTTCCACAAGTTTGATTGTAGAAGTAGATTAAGTATTTTTCTTTAGTTATATTGCATAATCAGGTTAACCTACAGTCATAATTTCTACAAAACCCAATGCGAGAAAACCGGTGCAACAACTCTAAGGGTTTTTATTATTATGCAGTAATTTTCTGAATACAACTCTAGATGCCCTCTCAACAATCCAGTTACAGAGAAATACAACTGGCAGAAGAAATTTGTGAGATTACCTCACTCTACCCGGCAAGTCCCGACTGATCTAGCATCTAAACTACGAGTTCCCCGGCTACTTCTGCGTGGGCCCTGCGTCAGCTCAACTAGGGATCGATTTGCCTTCTGGAGCAGTTTCCAGCCCTCCCGGCTCAGAAATGTCAACTCCCTCAACGAACTCATACTTCTGCTTAGAGAATGCGTTGCTTCTACGTGAGCCCTTCTGGCTCAACGTCAACCTTTGCGTGAGCTGTTTTGACTCAACGTCAACCCCTCCTTGGTCCTACGTTGTCTCCTTCTGGTGTATCTCTACCTCTCTACTGCATATCCTGGCTCAGGAGAAGACTCTCCAACCAAATTATCCCCGCCCCCCACTGCACAAGCTCACTATCGATATTCTCCCAGCAATTGCTCTTGCTTTAGAAAATCAAACTTTTGAACTCTCTCTGTGTGTCTTTTCCAAGTGACCCTCAAGCCTCCTTAAATAATCTCCTCGTTGACATCAGACGGCCCAAATTAGAAGCTAATAAATGGCTAATATCATTTCTTCTTGATCCTCGTCTTCTTCTAGAAGTTAGACCCACGGTTTATATTAATACCCTTTAATTATTTTAATTTCCTAACTTTAGACTTAGGGTCCCGATAAAAATAATTAATTATTTTAATAAAATTGTTTCTGGGTGGAATTTCCCAAGACTCTTTCTGGGTTCTTTGGAATACATGTGCCCAAGTCTCCCTCCAAAATTTGAGCCTTAGAGCACATCCGATGCTACCAGAAATCAACATAGTATGTCTCTACTGATGAGAAAATAGTTGATATTCTTACAAAGCCTATGTTCAAAGTGAAATTTGTATACTTCAAGGACAAGCTTAGACTTGTTGAGAATGACTCTCTCAGTGAGAGGGAGTGTTAATGAGATAGCATCATAGACTATCATTCCCCCTATATCAAGTATATTGACCCGAGTTAGGGAGAATGGTCCAACAAAGGACTGAAATTCTTCCTGCGTCAAGTGTGTTGACCCGAATTAGGAAGAATGGTCCTGGAACATCAGGCTCATTTAGCACCAGGCCCCATGTTACTTAGATAGAGTGTGGCCTTTGGAGATTCACCGTGTGTCAAAGATATTGACCCAAATGATAGTGAACCAAGACTAGTCTGTATACAGTGTGTCAGATAGACCCAAATCATGGTGACTAGTCAATGCTAAATGATGTTCCATGTGTCTAGAGCACCAATCAAGATTATGGTGAGGATATACCATAGGTCTGTGGTACCGACCAAAATTATGGTGACTAGTTTATGTTCTTGATTTACCATGTGTCAAATATGTTTGACCCAATTATGGTAATTGGTTGATGCTACTGGTTTACCATGTGTCACAATTTGTTGACACAATTATAGTAATTGAATAATGATGATGATTTGTTATAACCTTTTCTTAGAGAAATTTGTCAACAAAAGTACATCTGTCTAGTCATTATGAATAACTCCCTAGCTAAGAGGGAGTGTTTCATTTTGTAGGTATCGTCGATCTTCATAATTTGTATTTTAGATCTCGAAATATATAATAATTTGTAAGACATGTTCTTCATGCCATTTTCAATGTTTAGCCCTTGAAAGAATTAATATAAGACATGTTCTTCATGCCATTTTCAATGTTTAGCCCTTGAAAGAATTAATATAAGACATGTTCTTCATGTCAGATTCAAAAGAGAATTTTGAAATTTGAATTTTGAATTTTGGCTCCAAACTTGTCAAGTCAACCCTCCCTCAAGCCAAGTCAGCCCCAGTGAAGAGACACACCCATTCAGACAGGCACAACATCATATATAGAGCATTCGACCTCCTCCACAAGCCACCATTCAACTTCTCACAAGACAAGTAATATTTTGGGAATCCAAGCGAAGAAGAAGGACAAAGTAGGACAAAGAAGGAAAAATTAATCTCTAGTATTTCTCTCTCCTTGGCTTTATACATGTGAATTTTTTAGTAGTTTCTGGGCAACAGGTCAAATTTCTGGGCAGCAAGGCCGAAATTCTAAACTAATTATTCTAGGAGGCCGAAATTTGGCCTAGGAAGATCAGATGATTCAAATTTAAACAAGAACACAACAAATTACAGATATAACCATAAATACAAAAATGCAGTAGAAATAACACTTCATTTCATTAATATCAAATACTAAAATAAGTTTACAAACAAAATGGAAATAAGACTAGCTCAGGCAATGGTAGCTTATCTCTGAGAAGAGATGTGGCGGCTACATGCCTTTGAACTGTGTTACAATGAGGCTCCACGGCCTATTTATTATTGAGAAACAATGGAAAACCCTAAACATCCAAAAACCTAACCCTAGGAGATGAAGCACCAAACTATGGGCCCCGTTTGGGTAAATTGGTACATCAACTTCCCGGGGTCATAACTTTGGCATATGATCTCTGTTTGACGCACACAATACCTAGATAGACAGACCTATCTGAGGACTACAACTTTTGAGTGAGAAACATCAATCTACAACCCTTGTTGTTCTTGACTTTCCCAAAAAAACGTCATTTAGGACCTCAAAACGGCTCTATAAGATCAGGGCCCAAAAAACTACCAAAAATAGTAAATTGTGCTACAAATAAGGAAACTGAAAAACTGAAAGAAACAATGGTGGGGGTCCAAGTGGAATAGGCGGGTGGCCACCAATATCCACCTGGATCATCAAAGAGGGTCAAAGTTGAAGTCCAAAAGTTTGACTTGACAAGAGGGTTATTTGACCAAGTTTGACCATAGTCTTGTTGGTTAGTTTGAACTCATTGTTGACTAGATGTATTAGGTGTATCTCTTGTTGAACTAAAGAATTTCTCTAAGGAAAAGGTTGTTTGGTTTTCCCCCAAGTGGGTTTTCCCAAGGTAAATCTTGTGTCCTCTTTGTGCATTGTGATCTCTATTTTCCTTATGCATTAATGTTTGAATTTATGAAGTGTAATTGCTTAATGATAAACTGGAAGTGCTAAAAGAATACCTACATCATTAGAAGTAATTAACAGTGTTTCAAAAATTAGTGCTTGTATCTATTGCACTTGAAAAATCAACAGGGCATGCCTACAAAGTGCCTCCATATCAAGACGTTGTCACCAAAATGCCCAACATCAACCCCTAAAGGGAAAGAGGGATGATGTGGCACCAATATATTCAAGCGTTGGAGCCAAGTAGTGATCTGCAAGCCCTCCCATGTCACCTCAAGGATAACCATCATCATCTGGGCTATGGAACAAGTTACTCGCATCAAACAGTGTCAAGGCCAACTTGGAGACATTGTGGGTCCACTGGGCACATCATTTATCAATCTGACACCAAGCTTTATGCTCAATGTCCCAGCATATGGGGATACCTCAGAGTGTCAAGTACCATGTGGAATCATCAAGTATAACAATGATTTTCTCTAGGTTGGCAATGGTACATCAACAAGGTCACATTTGCTCTCTCGAATGGGTAAAATGACCTCTGCAATACTACTAGAAAGGAGGATAATCATGTCTCCAAAGGTCGTTGCTACTATGACAATACCACCTGACAAAACCTTACTAAAAATCAAGTGAAATTACCAATCATTAAGGACAATAGCTATAAATGCATCATAGTGGACCATACCTAATGTTGGGCATCGTAATACTTCACACAAAGCTCACCTCCAAATGCCTAACTAGATCAAGTCTTGTAAAGAGGTTACCTCCTTATGTTAGGAATGGTTAGATGGATAACCCTATTAGGTATTTCCAACCCCCCACGGGAAATGACATGTCCTGAGTGATCCCATGAATCGTAGGTGCATGTGAAAATGGCGGTTGCCAAGTGGGAAAGACATCAAAGCAAGGGGCTATAGGCAATTGACCAACTAATGGAGGTCCAACATCCTAAGTGTGTAGATGTAAGGAAGGATAAATCATGGAGGCATGAGATACCCTTTTCCTTAGATTGCTTTTTCCACCCTTATGGTGCATCTTTACCTTCTTTATTATTTGCTTTGATTTGGGTGGATAGCTCAGGAGCCCAAGCTTGCTTTCGGAATTTTCCATTACCCCTTAAGGATGAGTTGGTTTATCAGTCATCAGGTTTGGGACAATACAGGAGTTCCTTTTATAGATGAAGCATCATGTGCTTGAGGAACTAGGTGATGGATAATGAGGGGGGTAGAGTTCATGCTAGGGTTTTTCCCACATGCTAATCAAATGTCCCAACCATCTTTTTCATTGTATCCTTGTCTTTCGGGGTGGCTTTCTTAGGTTTTTACATTTCTTTTAGCTACATCAACCTCCAAGGCAAAGTGTTCCAACCCAGACTCAAGGATGAGGATGAAAGGGTGCCAATCCCCATGACCAACAACCACCAACCCAAAGAATGGAAATGAGTACAGGGAAAGATGGAAAGTGTTACGTATGAAATATTATGGGCATGCAACTTCACTTAGAGCCTCCCCATTATTGTCCTTGTTGACACCCAATCCTCAGCGATTGAGAGAATTGAATGTGAATAGTCATCAAGAAGATGAACTGAACGATCACATTCATGTATATAATAAATAGTTGCCTAATGGAATAAATGAATCAGTTTTTCTGGAGTTACTCCTGGCCTGACATGGTATCAGAGCACAGGTCCCAGGTTCTTTTTTTAACCTTGCCTTGTAACTCCTCTGTCCACTGCCTGCCTTCTGCTCCTCGGTCCACTGCCTGAAGGAGAAACGCCTGAAGGAGAAACACCTGAAGGAAATGCTGCCTGACAAGAATGCCTGAAGGAGAAACGCCTGAAGGAAACGCTGCCTGACAACGCTGTCTGTTTTGGTAACGCTGCCTGAAGGTAACGCTGCCTGACATTTTTATGAAAACAACTCTGAAGCTGCATACCAAACGAATTTTCTCTGAACCTATCCACACATTCATTGGCCGTTTCTGCTGAGTTTCATTGTAGCTAACCGCATGCTTCTCAATAGGAAATGCAGTCATTGTTTCTTCTCACTTTCATAGCAACCCAGCACTCAATCAAACACCTTCTAAATACGAATCACAGGCCTTCATTGCTACCATTCTGTAACGCCCAAGATTCACCGACCTTTTTTTCTTCTCTGCTCTTTCCATTGCTGTCTGGTATCCGTATATGAAACGCTGTCTGATATTTAAAAAAAAAAACGCTGTTTGTTTTGGTAAACTCCGCTTGCAATTATTTGGGTATGGATTTGCCTGCCATGTTCCAAAAGTGCTAAGTGCCCACACGATGGAAGAACAGTCGTAAAGGTAAAGTGATTAGCGTGGACACCCGATCGTTGCATTTGTTAAAGCCGCCTCAGTATAACCGTGTCTATTGTATGCTCCGATCATCACCGTCCAGGAAACCAAATTCCTTCGGGTGATTTGGTCAAAAAACTCTATGAACTTCTGGCAGACTACCGCACTTGGCATACATGTTAACAAGTGCATTTTGTAAATATGTGTATGGTAATTTTCCTGCTGATGTGGATATGTCACTATTAAGAAACGTTGTCTGACATCTTTCCCTATGCAAGGACTGTGAGAATTTGCTTGATGTTTGTCCCCTGTGTCGCTCGCTGAAGAGTGCCAGCGTCCAGGTTTACATGTCCTGAAGAAGCGTAGTACTTGGCAACATTTTGGCAATTTTTGTCCATATGCCAAGCCTAGGTTCTGCATACCTTAACTGGTTTTCATCCAGAAAATTGGTTTTTCGTGTGTGTTACAGGTGTTGCTAATTGCTAGATGCAGAAGAAGCCTCTGTAAGCCAATAACCAGTTTGATTGTGCAGTTTGATAATAGATAATGCAGTTTGATAGTGTTGATGTTAAATGCGCAGTTTGGTAATGTTGAATGCGCAGTAACACTGTCCCATTGAAATGTTGAATGTTGATAGCGCAGTTTGGTAATGTTGAATGTTAAATGGGCAGTTTGGTAATGTTGAATGCGTAGTAACACTGTCCCATTGGTAATGTTGAATGTTGATAGCGCAGTTTGGTAATAGATAGCGCAGTTTGATAGTGCATAAAGTTTTTTTTATCAGCAGAAGTACTTTTTCTATCAGCAGAAGTATTTTTTTACAGAATGCATTCAATCATCTCTATGATAGGAATAGTTCTCACTGGCAAGGAAAACTATTCTGACTGGTCCCGGATGATACAACACACCCTCATCTTCAATGAGTTGTGGAAAGGAGCATGTGTCGGAGAAGGAGACAGTGACCCGGAAAAACCTACATCAGACAAAGAGCTCGCCATCTGGGAAAACAAGAACAACAAAGCGTATGCATTAATAGCAGCATCTGTAAATAAGGAGGTGAGTCGCCATATTTCATCATATTCAACTGCCTTTGAAGCTTTACAAAAGCTGAAAGAACTCTATGACTCACATTCTGCACTTGAAGTTGTCCAACTCATGATTAAACTCTTCACTCTTGAACTGCAAAATAATGATCCTCTTGCTCTTGCATCTGAAATAAAGTCTATAATGCATGATATCAAATCCACTAAGGTTGAGCTGGATATCTCTCTTATTGCTTTTCTCAAGGCACTTTATCCTACATACTCCAATTATCTTGAGTCTTTGCAAGCAAATGGAAATCTCAAAGATATAACCTTTGACTCTCTTGTGAAAAAGTTTGCTGAAAGAGAAAAAGTCTTTGGAAAGAAGACAGTCCCTGAATCTTCTGAAGAGACTGTATGCCTGCCTCATAAAGAAAAGTATCCTGCTCAAGATTCTACAAGAGGAAGAGGTGGACGAAGAGGAAGAGGAAGATACTTCAGAGGCAGGGGGGGCAGATATTCTTAAGGAGAAAAGGCAGATTTACATTGTATTCGCTGCAAAAGAAATGGATCACATGATGCCTCTACATGCAAGCTACCATGGGACAAAATTGAGCAGAGAAGAAACCAACAAAAAGGTAAAACTGATGATACAGACGTAGGTAAAGCACCTGAATCTTCTCACTATGTTGAGGCACAATGTAACATTGGAGTAAATGAAGATTTGTTTAATACTTCACTTGCTTCCTGGAAAAATGATTGGCTGCTTGATTCAAGAGCAACCTATCACATGACTCATAGAAAAGATTTTTTTGAAGATTTCACTGACAATGTTGATGGAGCAGTATACTTTGCAGATCAGTCAAAATCAAGCCATCAGGGCTTGGCACAATCAGGCTTAAACTGCCTGGTCTTCCAGACTTTCTTCTGGATCATGTTCTATATCTCCCACAGCTCAAGAGAAACTTGTTGTGCTTGGTCCATATCCGCCAGCAAGGTCACTCCATTCATATGTTTGATGGCAAGCTTGAGGTGAGAAAATCATCTGATCACTCACTTGTCATGAGGGGAATAGAAGAAGAAAGGCTTCTCAAGCTGCAAGGGACCTCTGCTCGTGCACAACATTTCTCATATATTTCTCATTATGAAGAAGGTACACTTCATCAAGTTTATTATGGCATGCTAGATTTGGACATTTAAACTATGACAGTCTCCGTTTATTGAAGAAAAATGGTGTTGCTGGTTTGCCTACAATCCCTAGAAAACTTAAGCAATGTGATGCTTGCATTCTAGGAAAGCATAGCAAACAGTCATTTCATGACTCACATTCAAGAGCACATAGGAAGCTTGAACTTATTCATTCAGATTTATGTGGTCCAATGCCTGTTCCTTCTGCAAATGGAAATAAATATATCATGACATTTATTGATGACTACACCAGAATGTGTTGGTTTTATTTATTGAAGAGAAAATCTGATGCTTTCCTAACATTCAAGAATTTTCATAAATGGATTGAAAATGATGCGCAATCTCATATTGGGTCTATTCGCACTGATAATGGAAAAGAATATACATCAAATGAATTTGAACAATATCTTCGCCAACATGGGATTAAACATCAAACAACTGTGCCTTATAATCCCCAACAGAATGGTATGGCTGAAAGAATGAATAGAACAATCTTGAATATGGTACGATCCATGTTTTTTTTCAAAAATGTAAAGATAACGTTTTGGGTTGATGTTGTTCTATGTGCTGCATATATAAAGAATAGATGTCCATCTAGTGCTATAAGAAACAAGACTCCTTATGAATTGTGGTATGGACATGTTCCTTCGGTAAAACATCTCAGGATTTTTGGTTCCACCTGTTATGCTTTGATACCCAAGGTACATAGAAACAAACTTGGTGCTAGAAGTCGTAAGTGTATTTTCCTGGGGTATTCAAATACCTCCAAAGCATACCACCTCTATGATGAAGAAAATAAAAATTTTGTTATATCTAGAGATGTAATTTTTCTTGAATCATCCAAATCTGACAATGTTGTTGAGCGGCAACTTGATCGCTTGGATAGATTCACAAAAATGAAGTCATTTCAAGAATTTGAAAATTAGATTCCACATCTTGAAGGGGGGATTCCTATACTAGATCAACATGTGGAATCTTCTTCTGAAGAATATTCTCCCCCGTCTGAAACTCCAACAACGGATGATGCTTTAAGTGATGTAATTGATAGAATTGG